>BGPR01009515.1:0-13087 GCA_013235015.1 Araneus ventricosus
GATAAAACTGTGTACAAAATTTTATCCATCCAGCTATTCAAGTTTTTGAGTTGTAGTGTTGACATGACCGCGGACAGACAGACTTCCCGTTGACGGATTTTGTCCAAAATTTGATAGAAACCAACAAATTATGTGTCAAGTTCACATACAAAATTTCATCCCTTTATATCTAATAGTTTTCGAGTTATCATGTTCACAGACAGACATGATTCCAAAATTGTGTTTTTCGGACTCAGGGAGGTCTCAAACGTGAAGATTCGTCAAAATCTCGAGTTCGAATTTTTTGACGATTACAATACTTTCTCTTTGTATCCTTCGTATACGAGAAAGTAAAAAAGCTTGAAAAACTGATATCGGTCAATACTTCCTTTCGCTTCAAGCTTGAATTCAAGAACACCATGAAATGTATTCATACTATCTATTGCTCAAATAATTAATTTAAATACTCAATTAATAATTTAAAAAAATCTACTACCTCTGTCCCATAATAATAGTAGCAAGTGAATATTTAAACGGGAATTATTGGCGAATGCAGCTGCAAGTTATGTTGTAGCGCAAAATTGTGAAGCCTTCAATCAAAATCAAAATGTTTCATGACATCTTTCAGTTTTTAGGTTAACTTAATTATTACGATTATAAGTATTTTTCTAATTTCATCCGCTGGACGCAATCAATTGTTTTATTTCAGTTGAATATCAACCCATTGTAAAAGTAAGATGAAAAAAAGAGAGTTTTCAATCAAAGATGGATTTGCGATTGTCCTACAACACTACACATCAGTATCAGTGTAGTACTACAGTCACTACGACATCAAGCCTCGCCCAATAATATTGATGAATTGATAGAAGCAGAAACTATCTGAACACTTAAAATAAAAATTAGGAGTAATATTTTTAATTTATTGTTTAATTTAATCTAATTTCTTTATAATAAATGTTACATTCTATATCTATTTTCTTTTGCTACTATTATTATGGGACAAATTAAATTCATCAACTGCTACTATTATTATGAGACAAATTAAATTCATCAACTGCTACTATTATTATGAGACAAATTAAATTCATCAACTGCTACTATTATTATGAGACAAATTAAATTCATCAACTGCTACTATTATTATGAGACAAATTAAATTCATCAACTGCTACTATTATTATGAGACAGAGGTAGTATTACTAAAACGCAGAAGGAAATTATATAAATTTCTTCCAGGAACATTGACATAACCTAGGTCAATTTCACATCCTCATCAATACTACAATAAAAAGAACACACTATAATAGAACTCCAGTTATCCAAATGAAATGCCGCTGGTGTGGCGCGGAAGTTTGGAGAGAGGGTGTTTGCTCGGGTGTCTTCCTCATCATCTGACCACGGTTCATCAAAATTACGAGATCCATCCTAAAATAGTCCTCGTGTTGCTACAAATTGGGCCGCAAATATACCTAAACTACTTCCCTTCTATATTTTGAAGTTAATTAAGAATACATTCATTGATTCACTTTTGATGATTCACTTGTAGAGAAGAAAGAAAGGGGAGGGGCTGTGGCAGTCTCGGCTTCGGAACAGGAAGGTTTCGGGTTCGAGACCCGATTTTAATTGAAGATGTGTCGTGTACGCGATCTGATGTAGGTTAAATTCAACGGAGTGGAGCGTCTTTCAACTGGTGTGGAAGTTTAGGAAAGTTTGATTCCCGCCATTTCATCACGATTCGAAATTAGAAGCCGTCTTTGAAATTCGAATTGTACTTAGAAGTGACGAAAATATATGACAGCAATTTTATTGCTTTAAGTTGTAACGCTGGCCATCCAAAACATATCACTGTAGTAAGCGGATATCGTAGAAAGTTGAAAAACGGTTTTTCGTGTTTAAATAAAAGACTATTAAATTTGAGAGGAAAAATTTACCCCTTTCGCTACCAGGGTGTCATGGGAAAAACGTCCACCACAGCCCAAGATGTTTTACGGGAGTATATGACATCAATTAGAGTAGATTTTACGTGTGTCACATATATGTGACGTCGAGATCTGGTAAGAAACGGCTGTGTCACACGCTGTTCTACATGTGACAGTTATTCTTTTTCAAAAAAAAAATATTTCCTGTAAATACTTCTTCATCTATCCAAATTCACGGAAAGAAAAATAATAATAAACCTATTCTAAAAGAGTTTTTTTACAATTTGAAATGGTTCCTATATTCTCGTTATTCTAAAAAAAGTAGGAAATTTAAATTCGACAAATAGAACAAAACAAAACCCCTATTACTCTATAACAGTTAGTGCTCGATAAACCTTAAATTTTTGATTTCGCCTTTCTATTTTCCGATGTCTCCAGTCAATTGACATTATGCTCTCGAACAGTACTTTAAAATATTTATGGAAAATCAATAGTAACTGGGTTACTCATTTAGAAAAAAAACCACTTTGTTCTGAATAAGGATCGTATGGAAATCATTTTCAAATGTAGAACAGCGTTTTCAGAATAGGACATTTTTTCAATCAACGAATTCGGGTTTTAAGAAAAGTACTTCTAGACGTTTTGAAACGAGCTTTTTTATCGAAAATGATTGAATTTTTCCTAAAATAATGCAGATATCATTCTGAAATTTGTTAATACGATTGTTGATTTCTTAATATATATGAAATGAAATGTTTACATTTTTTATCCAGCATAATAGCTAACAAGAACTTTCTTTTCTAGTGCCAATTATTTCCCTGATGTTGAAGAGGAGACTTGGTGGCTCCTAGTTTATAAAGAAGACTGGATGCTAGAAGAATGGCAATCAGAAGATGACTACGTTTATCTCTACCAGACTCTCGTGAATGTCTTTTGTGACTTTTGGTTCAGTACACAGTAAGCTGGACAATCATAATCACTCCACAGCGCGCAAATGGCATGGTGGCACCTCATGCCATTCCATTTTTCAGCCCATCGAATTAGGTAGGTCATTCACGCGAACCACAGACCCATCAAATACGGGCACTCCGATCCCTTACTGCACCTATTTCTCCCTCCGTTTATTCCTATCTCCTCTAGTGTGAGAGAATCTCCCCACTTATTTATACAGGTCGCATTTCAGCTTTTATGGCCCGACAGCGTATTAACTAACCTTACATTGATACAGACTATGGAGATTTTCGATCCTCCTCATTGGTTGGCTCTTTCTTCGTCATTTGTGACGTAACTCACTGCAAGTTTTAGGTAGATTCCTTATAGGAACTCTACCTATTGCAATGGTTCTCATGACACGACTTCCGGAAAATTTCTGCAGATCTTCAGCGATCATGACTCTTAGAAACCAAAACCACTCTTCGTTAAAAAGTTATATATATATAACGCTTTTTCCCATGTGATCTTGTGAACACGATAACTGGAGTATTTTTTTCTTACAGCTGTCTTGACGAAAGTGTCCTATTATTTTGTATTGTTTTCGTCATTAGTTTAATGGACATGAATAAGTATTGCTATCATAATTTTAAGTTTAATTCATCCTTTGTTTTAAAACTTCTCAATGACTTTGGATAAAAAAAATTAAACATTGCATGAAATAAAAAAAATGTCAAGATGCCACCTGTGTTCCTTACACAGAATTACGGACTGGTGCTTAGGCAAAACCAGATTTTTGACATCCTATTGCAAAAAAAAAAAAAAAAGAAAAGAAAAATTAAGTCTTCAATATTCTAACCAGATCCCGAAAATGTTTGCAAGAAATAACGCATAGCAGTGAGTTACGTCACAAATGACGTAGGAAAAGCTAACCAATCGGGAGGATCGAAAATCTCTATGATCCATATCAATGTAAAGTTATCTAATATGCATTTCGGCTCTCAGCCAAAAAGATGTGAAGTGAATCCACGCGTCTTTACCGGTCGTATTTCAGCTTTTGTGGCCAGGCATTCCCAATCGATTTCAAGCGAAATTCAATTTTCAAAATTTTGACCTCAACTTACCAATTTACATAGGAGTTTTGCATTGAAGACCGGTTTTGGCGCGGCATGGAATGATCGTGAATGTCCAGCTGTAGGTTATTTTACGTCTGCTGTGGATTCAGCCAACTCTTCGAGTTCCCATAATACATTGCTGTTACTACTTGCCTATTGTGGAACTAGAGGCTTCACGCATCACAAAAGAAGATTAACCTATATCGTTCTTTATAATGTCCTCCTAACGGTGATGGCTACACTGGATGTTTTTAATTTCTCATTCACTTTGTGATAAATTTTTTTGTACTTTTGAAACTCTTCCAATATTTCTATATTTGACAAGGTGATTATGTCCTGAATTTATCCGGAATCCTGCATTTTTTACCTTCTCAAATCCGGAATTTCAGGATATTTTTAGGATCACTATCTATCTCAAATTTTGAATTTCAGCAAATCGTCGCTTAACAAGAAACACGTATATCTCATTTTCCCCCATGTGGTAGGAACATGCGGTCTCATAATTATATCAAATGCGAAAATAATTTAGGAATGACCGTTATTGATTGTGAAAAATTGATTATTTTCTTCCTCATCGAAATTTGAAAAAATTGAGACATAGTGTTGCTTGTTAAGCGACGATATTTCTTTCTTCTAGAGGGGTATTGCTTTCAGAATTTATTGGGAATTCAGGTTTTTGGAAGATAAAAAATCCGGAATTTCAAATAAATTAGTCAAAATCCAGTCGTCTTGATAAAACATCTGTGTTTGTGCATCACATTAACAATCTTCTATCATTCAAAATAATGTCGAATTTTTGCAGCACGCCAGTTCTCGGGATTTTTGAACTGGCCTCTGAATCGCCTCGGCTTTAGCATCAATAACTCAACTTCTATTAGGAATGGAACGAATATTCGGTATTCGGCCCATTTACCGAATATTTGGTCTGGCCGAATACTAAACAGATATTCAGCCGAATAAATTCTGGATAGTAATTTTTTGAAAATATACCTTTAAATATTGCAGTATTACAATTATTATATAAAAAAAATCTCCTAACAGTTGATCAACTTTAAGTTGTATAGCACTTAAATGTATTTAGTAATGTTACATATCATTTATCATTGTAAAGCCTGAAATAATGACGCAATAAGAACAATAATTTTTCAGTATTTTCGGGAATAAGTCTATTCCGTTTGGTTTCACATATATTAATAGCTTAAGAAAATAAATGCTCATTATATACCTTGTGCTTGCAGAAGCTGAAAGATATTTCCTCGCTAAATTTTCAAATCTTGGAAATATTTCTGCATTTTTTCCCACGCAAATTAAGTGGGCACTCCATCTTAGCTACTAGAAGTTCTTTATCAAAATAGAAATTTACTACTAATAATTTTAATTTTATCCACTGAATTTCCTTCCGCGATTGTCATTGTAATCTTTGTAATGAAATCTCTAATTTCTGTGAAATAATCCCAATATGAAGAGGGTTTCTCATTTCTTATTATTGAGATTAAGGTATCTAAAATGTTACAAAAATACATCAAGGAGTTAACATTTTTTTAAATATACAAAAAATATTTTTAAGAAAATCAATTTTATTAATCTTGAATTTTTTTCCATTTAAATTTTGAGAAATTTTTTATTTACAATCAAAAGTGATATGTTTTTATATGTAGTGAGTATTCGGTCTGAAATCTGGACGAATATTTGGTATTCGGCCAAAGCACTTTTCGTTAAACTCCTAATTTCTATTTTATTCCGATTTAATAACTGCTTCATATTTGGCTGTTTGTTGTGACACTTAAGAAATATGTGTTTTGATTGAATAAACGGTTCCTGTCACATGGTCGACGTGTTTAATTATTTCACAACAAAGGAAATTCTGTATCGAGATTTCATTATGTTTGTTTGTTTATAATTTTGTAAAAATTGAAATGTTGAGTTCAAAATTAGAATTTTGCCACTAACTTTTCTGTATAAAAAATATAAGTCAAATCTTTCATAAAAACTATACACAATATTGAATCTTTCATAAAAAGCGCAATGAAAAACGCACCGTTTCTCATTTTTCATGAATACAGGATTATAAAATTTAAATTGGGCAAATAATACTGTTGGGAAGAAGATAGTTTTTATCAGTTTGTAAAAGGGACGCATGATTACATCATCGTTTTTGCTATAGTATCATCTTTTAAATCGAGCTCGTATACAGTAGTGCATAAAATCTGATTGAATGTAGGACGATGCATTTTCATTGGCTTCTAGGGCATTTCGATAGGGTGTTCATAATTAAAGTTCTACAGCTCCAAACGAAACAAGAGTTCCCTAGTAAGTAGTACAAGTGTGCAAATAAATAACATAAGATAAATAAATAAAACCGCACATAAAAACAGTATTTTGAACGCGAAAAGACTGTGCGCTCAGAAATGAATTTCGGCAGTGTTTTCATAGCATGGAAAAAGAAATGAATTATTCAATATTTTTAATTCGGTAATAAAAAAATCTACAAAAGTCGTCATAAATAGTGGCGCAGCGCCACTTTTAACGAAAATTTTAAATGTTTCTTATTTTTTCCCCGTTTCTTTCTTTATTTTTATTTTATTTATATATTTTTGATTTTCACAGAGCGCATCCCTTGTAGCTTATGGTCCTTCTCAGAAACGGAAACCGTTTGCGCATGTGGAGTTGATTTCGCCAAAATAGGGGTGAACTGAAAAATGCAGGGGGAGATATTTACATTTTACTTACATACAGAAATATTTTATTTCCATTTATTGATTTGCTGTAAAGACTAACTAAAAAAAAATGCCTTATGGGACGAAGGCCATGAGATAACAAAGAACTCCGGAAAAGCCCTCATCTTAAGCTGGGCTTTCACAAGAAGTGAAAGCTATTCCATTTGGCCCAAAGAGCGGTTTGTTTTTCTCCCACACATTCAAGCCGATAGATTAGGCAGGCCATTCACGGAAGCTCCACATTTTGTTCTGAGGCGCCATGTGACAGAGGGTTAAAAGTCCCAGACAGACTCCCACGCACCTTCCTCCTCCCCAACACTCTCCACCCACACACGGGTGATTTATCGCCGTCAAGAAGAATCGTATTTCCTTTTCATGGCCTTCCATTCTAATGGATTTCAAATTCGTTTGAATTCCAACAGCGCTGTCTATTTGCGCCAATTTTCAACGGGATTTCACATTGACGAAAGGTTTTTGTCTTGCTATGTTCCAAAAATCGTGGAATTGAAAAGCGGTGAATGTCCCGCTTTATTCATTGCCTGTTACTCCTTTCTGCAGTAAAATCGTCAAAAATTGCTAGTCTCGGATTTTTGAAGCGATTAGTACTAATAAAACAAGTTTCACTGAAAAAATAAGACTAAAAATACTATCTGCTAGTGAAACAAGTTTCACTAATATATTGAGAATTAGTGAAGCAAGCAAGTTTCACTAGTATATAATGAATTAGTGAAACAAGTTTCACTAGTATATAGTGAATTAGTGAAACAAGTTTCACTAGTATATAGTGAATTAGTGAAACAAGTTTCACTAGTATGTAGTGAATTAGTGAAACAAGTTTCATTAGTATATAGTTAATTAGTGAAACAAGTTTCACTAGTATATAGTGAATTAGTGAAACAAGTTTCACTAATATGTAGTATAAGGAATGTCGAGCCATAGAACTGAATCTATGACCTTCTGAATAAGAGAACTAATCATGGACACCGTGTATTTCATTTTGTTGCTGAGTTTTCACTCCTTTTTTTCATCACAAGCCTTTATTCCATATAGGAAGGGAATTGTTAGTTACTAAAATAAAATACTAACGTAATTAAAAGATATACATTTTTATATAAATATTGTTTCAACCTTAATTGAATACGTATAAAATAATTAGTCAGAAATGATATCCTCAGTGGAGTTTATTACGCAATAATAATCACATCATTTGAATTTCTCGAAAAATAATCAATTCTTTCCAGCATTTTCCTTAAAACATAAAAATAAACAATAACCACATTCATGATTAGCATAAGTGTTAAAAATGCAGTACAGCTCTCTAAGCTGTTAAAACGGTTAAGATTATGGAAGGGATGAAGTTGAAATATTATCGTATAGGACAACAATCCTGTTGTACCAATCATCACAAGCAATAAGCAACTGATCTTCGCAAAGATGAAAATAGAAGACGACATCATGCTTTCTTTAAACCTATAAAAGGAAAAATATATCATGAAATGACATGTGAACTATGACTGTTATTTACATCAAAGTAAAGATCGAAACGATGCACGTTTTTCGTTTAAACATACACCTGCTGTTCAAAAATAATGCGCAATTCTTAAGATGCTAAAAGTTGGAGTTTATATGGATATTATTGTTCGCAATCAGTTGCTGAGAAGTGTGGGACATACTATGGTCGGAACTCACATTTTACAATGAAGATTCGGTCACGAGCGCAGCTGGGGGGGGGGGGAGATCAGCAGGTGATGAAGACGAAAAGAGATTTCGATTCATCCTGTTTCTCAGAAACCCGATAACGAAATAAAACTTTCATCAATGGTTTCGTTTGATGTGCATAATATTTACATGTATTTTTGTAAACACAGTACAAATATTCGGGAAGATATAAAGGTTTCTTTAAGAAATCCGAAATTTTTCCGCTTTTTTGCATACAGAGTTTTAAATTGCATGAAATTTACAGAATACTTTATAATATGTAAAAGAGCCATGTATGAAAATGTATAGGGTAACTTATATAAAAATATTAGTTCAATATTTTTATATAAGTTCAGAAAGATATCGGCCTTGCAGGAGCTAAATTGCTTTTGTTGTCTAAGAGAAACAAAATGATGAGGGTTCATGCTCTAACTGAAATTTTTTTAATTTGAATCTTCGAATAGTTATCGTCGAAATGAAATTTAAATTATGTATTTAATTTAGAAGCATACATGAGTATTCAGGATATTCAACTTTCGTAACATTCAGTATTACTGTTCGAAGATTCAAGTTTAAAAAATATCAATTTGTGTAAGATCGGCATTGCAATTCAGCCCTTGCAATGCCGATATCTTTCTGAATACTTACGGTATTGAACTGGAATTTTTATATAAGTTGTCCTATATATCTATCTATAAAATTATGAAAGAAAAATTACGCTACGTTTCGCACATACGCAGTAAACAATTATTTACTACAAATACTCATATTTTCTCTAATATTCGTGGCATTTACTTCCCATTTTAATACAATGCTTCGCTAAAGTATTGTCACGTATTCTGTACTCTTATATTTTCTATTATTAAGAAACTCTATATTTTCCCGAATATTCGTGCTATGTTTACGAAAATCCATGTAAATATCATGCACATCAAACACAACCAATGATGTAAGTTTCATTTCGTTATCAGCTTTCTGTGAAACGGGATGAATCGAAATCCCTTTTCGTCTTCATCCCTTTCTTGTCGCCCCCTAATTTCCCTCGTGACCGAATCTTCACTGTAAAATGTGAGTTCCGACGATAGTATGTCCCACGATTCTCAGCGACTTATTGCGAACCATAATATCCACATAAACTCCAATTTTTTAGCATCTTAAAAATTGTGCATTACTTTTGAACGCCAGTATAAAGGAACTTAAATAGGTGTAATTTTTGTTTAACCGTAGTTTAATTTATATTTTTATACAAGAATTCAAATTGACAGGAAAAAGAAATTTTTGATTACTATCATTACATCTGAACTAGTTTTAGAAACAAAATATGTTTTTTTCAAATACAGAAAAGCAGCGTTTATTCGTCTTTGAAGGAACTGACGCAAAACAACTTTTAAATGAAAAGAATGAATAACTGACATTGGAAATGAATATCATTCAAAGAAAGTAAAAAAAAACAAAAACAAAGATAAACTGAGAGAGAATCGAAAAGACAAACAAACAAGGAATCCATTCTAGTCCATTTTTTCAAAGGCTAAGGACTTTATTGGAAATGGATTCAAAATAATAATTGGGATATTTTTCTGTGAAAAGTTTGCATTACTCCAAATATAGCTTCTCTTATCCCGAATTTCCCAGCAAAAGACAAGGGAGATCTGTACATCAAAAAGCATATTTTAAAAGATAGAGCACCAAACACAAACATAAAAACGCTAATAAGATTGATTTTAAAATATTAGCCATCTGGCTTTTAAAAGTAGCCATCATAAAAATAAACTTACCCCATGCCCAGAATAGAGAAAAAAATGTCCTCACACTATCATAAACCCTCGCTAACTTTTTCTTAAAAAAATTGACATTTTAATAAGCAACCTCTATTATCACAAATTTAATTCTAATAATGAAAATTATTTAAAAGCACTAATTTTAAATTTTTTTAGGATAGCACTAATATGTTACTACATATTAGTGATATTTCACATGAAAGCAGTAATTAAATTTTAAAATGAAACCGTTTATCATAAAAATAATAAAAAAAATCACATCTTCATTACATATCTCGAGTATTAATTATGCTTTTTTTTATTTCATACGATTTGCGTGCGCGCAGGTAGGCTTTTAATTAAAAAAATCTTTAATTATCTTCTAACGTGCTGATTGCGAATCGAATTAAGTTCACTGAAAGCTTTTCATTAGTATTTTTTGAAGGTTTTTAGTTTCTTCACATTCTTCTTCATCATGTTATCCCATTTTCCTTTCTTGAAAAAGTTTCCCCTATTCATAGGAATGAAGAAATTATGACCGAGGTAGAAAGTTTAACGCGTTGCTCACCGGTGGTCATTTTCAGTTTCTTCATTCGAACCGTGCAGAGGTGCGATGAGGTGGAAGAAGTGAGGGGGCAAAAATATTTATAGAAATATTGTTACAAACATGGGAAGTCGCTTTCCAGCAATGTGAGTCTTATGGTTGGGAAGAGAGTTTTGCAAGGTTAAGCATGGAGTGACCTCAGCGACTGTTCCGGGACATCCTGACCTTGGCGACAAATAGATGATTCCAGAAAATGCAACCCTTTTCTCGATATTTCTATTAGGAAAGGGAATACGCGTGAATATGCGAGAAAACTCCTTGTGACGTCACGGCCTGTCGGAGAAAGTATATAAGGATCGCGCCTGTATCAGAGGGGGTGTGTTGATCCATTGGGAACGACTTGAGATCTTCGTCCGCAGTGCAAGCTAGGAATCTGGTGAGCTGAGCGCCATTGGAAGTGCAGTTACTGTCGTTACTAGTTATTTGCTGACGGTTTGTGCTGTTAGATAACAAAGTGCTGAACTGTTATTACCTGTGAATTTTTCTCTGTTTGCATTGGTAACCTGTGCAAGGACTATTGTTTCCTGTACCTGTGCTACGTGTTTTCCTGCATATTTGTAAATAAACCTTCATTCTTCATTATCCTGCGAGTTGGACGGTTTACACCATACACCCATTGAAAGATTTTGTAACAATATTAAAGACAAGAAAGTATAGGGGGTAGACAAAAAACTTTAAAAAATTAGTTAATTTTCCCGAAAGTTGTTATAATTCCTAGTTTTAGGCAGCTAAAATGAATTAAAGATTTAGGTTTTTTCTAAAAAAGTAGGGACAACTACCCTTCGCCCCCCGATTCGCCGCCACTGGACCGTGTGACCACCGGTGGACATTTTGAATTTGTTCTGTTGGCGGCATGTGCTCACCCGTGGACACGTTTTATATGGGTTTTGCATATGCTGGCTGTTTATTTGGTTTCATGGTACATCATAGCTTGATGCGGTCACTTCGTCCCCACATAAAAAGTCACCTGTTAGGACCGCGTGACAACCCATGGCATGAAAAAATATCAAAAAACGGACATAAATTAAAAAGCGGATGTACAAACCAACCAGAGAATAATCGTAAAAAACCATTTTAAGAAAAATCCTGAAAGGCAAAAATTGGTTCATCCACAGGTGAGATTTGAGCAATCATTGCGACGCTTAACGTATTAAGAATGTAAAGAGCGGGAAAGAGAAGGAAAATCCAGAGCTTTGTGTCTAATAAACGAAGTACAGAGTGTGTGTTTTTTTAACTGACAGTACTCGAATCCATCTGTAGCACGATCTGTCAGTTGAAATACCACAAATTTGACAGGGAGACTAAGGACGATATGGGGAAAAAAGATTTCGTGAAAAAAATTAGTTCCAAAAGTCGCCGGTATGGAAAATTTGGCGCTGTTGTCTACGCAACTGAGAATTAGACAAATGAATAACAAGGAAATTTCGGTGCAGCACCACTTTAATGCAGAAAATGGTCTGGCACAAAGGATTACAGGGATGATATTTCAGTGCACCACAGCACTTTATTCAATAAAAGCACTTCCTCGGCGAGGGCACAGACCTCTTTCAATGTGACCACCCTCCTCGTAGGCCACACGTTGCATACAGTATACAACATTCTTGACGGTGATATGTTAACCTTTAAGATCGGGACACCACCAAGATAGGTCTTGGACTTCAAATAACCCAACATGGGGTTGGATCCGAGGGGAATGGACATGGAGAATGCTATGTTCAGGATGCAACGCGTGGTCCACGAGGAAGGTGGTCACATTGAAAGAGGTCTGTGCCCTCGCGGAGAAAGTGCTTTTATTGAATAAAGTGCTGTGGTGCCACTGAAATATCATCTATGTAATCCTTTGTGGCAGACCATTTTCTGCATTAAAGTGGTGTTGCACCGAAATTTCCTTGTTATTCATTTGTCTAATTCTCAGTTGTGTAGACAACAGCGCCAAATTTTCCATACCGGCGACTTTTGGAACTAATTTTTTTCACGAAATCTTTTCCCCCGATATCGTCCTTAGTCTACCTTTCAAATTTGTGGTATTTCAGCTGACAGTAGATCGAGCTACAAGCGGCTCTGAGTACTGTCAGTTAAAAAAACACACCCTGTACTTTATCATTACATCGGTTACGAACGAATCGGACCTGTGATGAAACGTATAAACAGTGCTCTACTGTACTTATTTTTATAAAAAAAGTGGTATTAAGAAACCATCGCAAAAGATTGGATCAAGAAGAATTCATCATACCCAGAACATTCGGCAGGACCTTTAGTTCCTTGTGGGGTTTCTTCTTGAATATAGAAATTTTTGCTTTGCTGCAATTCTTTTGCAATGGCCATTTTATTAGGATCACTCTGTAAAATGTTTTTTCCAGCAATCTTC
>BGPR01009515.1:18087-37145 GCA_013235015.1 Araneus ventricosus
GATTTCATTTTCATAGAATGACGTGTTAAAATTATTTATTTGATGCCACTTCTGAAGACGGACTGTCTTTCGAAAATCAGAATACCAGAAATCATTCCCAGTTATTTTACAATTTATAATTCGACATCCAAAATTTAAAGCGATAGGATGTTTTTAAATTACATAGATTCAAAATGGAATTTTTAAATAATAGTCATCTTACCTGGTATTTTTTTTTCTATCTTGTAATCAACGAATTTTTGAGTCACTCGCTGCAAAGTATGGAACAGTTCGTTAGAATCAACCTTTTGGTCTGGAATAACCTCAATTTTCGAATGGAATGTTTTGCTTTTTCTTGATAACAGCAAGGGTACAATTTGCTTCTGCACTTAGAGCTGTTAATCTTATCAAGAAGATAATCATTACTATATGCTGTGTTGCTTAGTAACTGTTATAGATGGGATTCGATAAGGCTTTTAGATATTCAAAATTTGGGAGAGCGTTGTTAGTGGTCCAAATTCTTTTATCTAACCCGATACTAAGTGTATTATAAAGACGTTTTACTTTCGTAAATTTAATAATCCATTTCACTGATAAGTTTCCACTAGGAAAATGCGCTATCCAAATCTTCAATGTACACATGAAGCTTTTGCTGGTAAGGTATTCATATAAATGAATTCCCATATGACTACTTAAATTGAACTACAAAATACTTATGATACTTTACTAAAAACTAGCAGAAAAAAGTGTTATAAGTTTGGCTTCATTCCCTTGTAAAACCACACCCTTTTTATTATTATAAGCTTTTATTCAACTTGACTGTCGTGTCCAGAAATCTTGAGATCTATTTCTTGTACACTTCCAGTCGAGCTACAGCTTTGAAATTTAGCACAGTGGTGGGTTTCCGGTGACAATACAATATTATGCAAAAAACATTTGCAGTCTATACCTATTTTAAACCTAACAAAATGATATTAAAATTTTAGCCCTATATTTGGGCGATAAAATTTGGAAGGTGGTAACCTCACTTTACTTAGGGTTCTAACAACACCACGAAGCCAACAGAGAATACGCTATACTTTTGACGCTGCACCGATGAATGACGTAATAGCCCGTGTTTCTACGAGTCTTGGGTTTACTTTCTATTAGAAATCTCCGAGAACCAGAAGTAGAATTTTTTTTACTTCGTGTGCGCCAAACGTTTTGTAAGTTATCGCGTAATATATTACAAATTTATATTTCAGAAAGTTAATATCATTAAATGATTTTAAAAATGTAATTGTACATAAGTATATAATAATTTTAATATGTATTTTATAATGGATATTCAATAATTGAATTTGGTTTACTATGCCTAATATGTGTATTCGTGTCAGCCGTCACTAAAAAGTAGAAAATAAAACGAATAAAAAAATTAAGGTATAAGCTTCTATTCATGCGAAAAAATGAATGCAAAAGTTGAAAATAATTTTTCTGATTACAATAAAATGCATGGTTCGAATAAAATCGTGGGCGCCTTTACCTGCTAAGAATATTCCATTTGTTTAAGAAAATATACACAAAATATAAGGTGCTATATAAGGCGCCCACGCTTTCATTCGAACCATGCATTTCATTGTAATCAGAAAAATTATTTTCAACTTGCGTTCATTTTTTCGCATGAATAAAAGCTTATACCTTAATTTTTTTATTATTTAATTTATTCTCTGTGTGTAAAACATTATTTTAAAAATGGCGGAATAAACTGCAAACTAAAAGAAACTGACCAACATATAGAGCTGAAACACCTGAAAAACAAAAACAAGTTCATTTTAAGTAAATTAATAAGTGCTTTTTGTGATCTTGGTAGAGAATAATAAAACTTAGGATAAAATATTTATAAAATAATATTGGAGAAGTAAAGCACATTTTCATGATACCAAAAGATAATATTACATCACATAAAGTATGCAAACAAATTTATTCAGATGTTATAAAATTTTTAACTTGTGGTATATCGCAATCAAAAAGATTTATATGTAAAATATATGAATGGAAAAAATCAGAATATAATCAAAGCAATATGCGTATCAGTTAAAAAATACAAAATAAGACATATGAAATATAATAGAAAACACATATCATGTGAAAAGAATTCGATGGTTGTCATATATACAGTGGAGTCTCCCTATAACGAAATCGCTTGGTTCCAATTGAAAAATTCGTTATAAAGAAAATTTCGTTATACGGGAGATTAGAGATTTTTGCAGTTATTTAAGTAAATGTTCCAAACTTTTCAATAGGTGCGATAAGTTCAAATGTATTTAATTATGATTTTCAATTAAAAATGAAGTAATATATATTATAAATTTGTTAAAATTATGCTAATTGTTATTGTATAAACAAAATGCTCAAAAGTTAAGACAATTCACCAATTTAGAGAATAATATGTAATAGCATGTACTTACGCTTATTTTACTTGAAAAATTCCGTTATTTTACATTGCTTTGCATTTCGTGATGTTAAATTTTCAGAAATATTTTCACATTTTAAGAGTGAGTGGTTCCAGAAACAGGCACGTGCGAGCGAATTGGTTGCATAGAAATTATCAACTTTCTTCAAAAATGACAAAAATCGAAAAGATACACCTCTGAAAAAATTCGTTATAGGGAGACAACCACTTTGTTGTATGGAGAATATTTTGAATGTTATTTAACATTCCGCTTAAAAATTTCTTTATAGGGAGAAATTCGCTGTAGAGAGACTTCGTTGTAAGGAGATACTACTGTATAACCAGATTATTGATTGAAATCCATTTAAAATGCAACAAATTATAATATAAGAATGGATCAGACTGACACTAAGCATACTTAATCGATTCCAGTAAGGTGGAGATAAATGGTAATCATCAATCTCCATTAATTTGTGGAATAACAGCCCCCACTTTTGGATTCTCACTCTTCTGAATTGGCGTACTTTTGGCATCAATAGATGATATATGAATCCTCTACTTACGCCATAACCAATTATCAAAAGAATTATTGATGCTAGAAGAGAGAAACTCAGAACTTGTTTAGACCAAAGTAAGTACAGTTGAGTCTCCCTACAGCGAATTTCTCCCTATAACGAAATTTTTAATCGGAATGTTAAATAACATTCAAAATATTCTCCATATAACGAAGTGGTTGTCTCCCTATAACGAATTTTTTCGGACCTTTATCTTTTCGATTTTTGTCATTTTTGAAGAAAGTTGCTAATTTCTGTGCAAACAAATCGCTCACACGTGCCTGTTTCTGGAACCACTCGCATTGTTCCAGCGATAACACATAACAATAGAATGCTATGTGAAGGGTAATGCAGTTGTGGGGACGTGGGTTTCTACAGAGGGAGCAACATTTCTACGGATCAAGATGCCTAGAATCGGGGTGCAGTGGGGAAACAGGAAATGGATGTGACAATACGCATTTTATGTTTATCCGTACTAATACATATTATTCTCTAAATTGGTGAATTGTCTTCACTTTTGAGCATTTTATTTATACAATAAAGATCAGTATAATTTTAACAAGTTTATAATAAATATTACTTCATTTTTAATTGAAAGTCATAATTAAATATTTTTGAACTTATCGCACATACTAAAAGGTTTGTAACATTTACTTAAATAACTGCAAAAATCTCTAATCTCCGTATAACGAAATTTTCTCTATAGCGAATTTTTCAACTGGAACCAAACGATTTCGTTATAGGGAGATTCCACTGTAATAAACAGTCGCCTTTATAATGACCCACATGTGAAAGAATAAACTCAATTCTACATAAAATTGCATGCCACCTCTTCTTGTAGAATAATCCAAGTCGATGAAATCAATTCCGTTTTTCCATGCTTCCTCGTGCTGGTTATCCCAAATTCCGCCATCAAATTCGGGATCATCGACGCTATAAAAAAGATATCTTTTATACTTCAAAAGAGTCATAAGAATTTAGAGAAAAAAATAAGTCTTTTTTAAAGTCTAGTGAAGTCATTTGGAAGATTTTTGAGGAAATTGAATATAGCATGTCAAGAGTTTCAAATTTGCAAGTACAGTAGAACCCCGCTAATCCGAAATTCCGGTTAATCCGAACCGATTTTATTTTCGAAAATTATATGTAATTGAAAAGAATACCTGAAAAGATTTAAATATACATACTTGAAACAAAGAAGTACTTTTTCAGCATGGATAATTTTGTACACATTGAAGAAACTAATGCAATAATTCAAGGATCACATTTGCATTTAATAAAAACACATCACATACATATTTACATTAACGATCTTTTGGGGTGAAGAAATTTGTCAGATTTGTCTGACGAAGTGATGTTATTCTCGACGTGGAAGCAATATTATGCCAACGACTCATACACATAATGTCTGTTGATGTCGCATTTTCACTCTGCTCTCTATATCGCAGTGCTATTTCTAGCGCATTCGCAGCTTCAGAATGGGAAACGAGAACATTCTCTGGCTCATCAGTTTCTTCTAGATCAGAGTCATCTTGTGGCTTATTCTGAACTAAAGAGATGCTTCTTCATCTTTATATAACTGATTGGCTTCAGTATCACAACCACTCAGTTACAGTGTGTTCAGTTGCGTCCTCACAACTACATTTAATAAGCGGAAGAATTTCGCTTTTGTTTGCTTCTCCCAGTTCAACTTTGCTAGAATCAGCTAAAATTGGCCATAACTTCTTCCACGACTTTACTAAACAATTTTGTGTAACATCGTCCCATGACTCCGATACCCAGTAAATTACATCTTTTATTTTGACATTCTTTATAAGTTGCGGTACAAAGTCAGAACTACCATCGATTCAAGAGATAGTAGTACTGAGTACTTATAACTTATATGTTTTTTTAGCACACATCTATTTCTATTCTGTTTTTATCGGAATTTCAAGTAATCCGAACAGGCACCGGTCCCAATTAGTTCGGATTAGCGGGGTTCTACTGTACTTTAATATAACGATATCTTACAAAGAAAATAAGAAAACATACGCGTGCACGCAGTGTTGGTGATTGGGTGAAAAAGGGGGTGGGGCAAAAAATATATAGACCTTTAAAAGTATCCGGAAGTATAGGGGGGTAGAATACAAAATTTAACCTTAAAACTTGCTAAATTTCCCGGACGCATATAGGCATACTGTACTCGAGCAGAGCACCATTGTAACTTTGGAGGGCTCTGATTGGACATGCGAATCTGACGTCACTCTTCTGCACATCGCATCAGCAGTGAGACACGCGCATCTTGTTTGAAGTTCTACCATATTCTTCTATCCATGAATACACATCGGAAACGTTGCTTCGAGAGATGATCTTCAACGATTTCAACAACTTCGTTTACAAAAGAAGGGGGAAGGTTGGAATTCTGAATAGCCATGGCGTATTACACAAAGAACATTTCGCTATCGCTAGTTGAAAGAATCGGTCATAGCATGGTCAAAGGCAAACAAACAACAAAGCATAGTTGCGTCAGATTAGCTTGTCCAATCAGAGCCCTCCGAAGTTACAATGGTGCTCTGCTCAAGTACAGTATGCCTATATACTTCTCGGACTTAATTGTCTTTTATATAATCCCCAATTTTAGGCAACTAAAATGAAATAAAATGCAATTTTTCCTGCAAAAAGTACTGCCTTCCCAACACCGTCACTACATAGATGCCTCGATGCTTTGATATTAGAATTGTCAAACAAAATTTTCGATATAATTCTGGGCCATAAATTTTATATACCGGCATTCAAAGTAGCGTTTCCTTCTGTTGAATGTCAAATGTGGAAATTCAACAAAATTACGAGGTCAAATTTTTTGACGATTTTGATAATTGGAGATTCCAAGACAGTAATTTCTCTTGGGATATTTCGTATGCAAAAAAGTAAAAGGGACATTTTGGCCTGTTATTATTGAAAGAATTTTCAGGAAGTGATTAGATTAGCACTTATCTTTTGCAACAACATCATAAGAGCTATTTTGATTTAACCGACAGTTATAGTTTGATTATTATCATAACATAAATAAATTGCAGCTTTTGTGTCGAATTTTTCTTAATTACCGCCGTTTAACGCTATTAGTTTAAATTTCCTAATCAAAGGCACGAAGAAATGATATAAACTGAGAACAGGAAAAAGCACAGTTTCATAATTCATTCATCGCTTTCACTATCATATTAGATATTCCTCCCAGTTACGTCTATTATCATTTTAATACCATATTACAAAATATTCTTGGAACAGTGTGTCTAGCCTAGTAAAATTTTGTTTTATCGTGCTGCGTAAAGTTCGTGAGACGAAAAGTACTACTTACTTCTTGAATGTTTTTTACTTTCTCGTATACGAAGTATACAAAGAGAAAGTATTGTAATCGTCAAAAAATTCGAACTCGAGATTTTGACGAACCTCCACGTTTTAGACCTCTCTGAGTACGAAAAACACAATTTTGGAATTATGTGTGTCTGTCTGTGAACACGATAACTCGAAAACTTTTAGAGCTACGGGGATGAAATTTGGTATGTGTTCTTTAAACATAATTTGAAGGTTTCTATCAAATTTTCGACAAAATCCCTCAAAAGTAAGTCTGTCTGTATTTCCGAAGTCATGTGAACACTATAACTCAAAAACTTGAATAGCTAGATGGATAAAATTTGGTACACAGCTTTATCAACCTGAATGTAGGTCCGTACAAAAATTTTGGACCAAATCCGTCAACGGGCTGACTGTCTGTCGGTCAGTATAATAGCATACTTGTTCAACTCCATGCGCATGCGTAAATGCCTGTGCAAAGAAGGGATACTCCGAAAACTTGGCAGTTTGCTAAAAACCAATTCTGGCGGCGAGATTTTGTAAGGAGGCAAACATTTAGGGCGTCTCGTTTTACTTGTGTACTGGAAACAATCTCTGCGCATGAGCAAACTATTCTCCTGTTTTCTTCTCCGCACGCGGACTCGCATTGCTAGAGTTTAATAAAAAGAATAAATATTGCGAAGTTTTAATACATACGCATCTCTTGGAATATGATTCTTCACCTCAATATTTTACTATCACTATAATCTACCATGAAAAATCTTCTGATAGTCATTGCATTCTGCGTTACAGTTGGTTCGAACTTTTTATCAACGCATGGGGAAGGGAAATGACAAATGTTTGAAAAGTATACGATAAAGTTTATGGGAGGCCACTCCCGCTGGTTTCGAAACACATTTTGGCAGACGCAAGTAATTCTCCCCCAATGGTCAACGAAGAGTTAAATACAATAGGCTATCGAAACGTTTCCGATTCTTCTGTTAGAAAAATTATAGAGCAGAGCTTTAGTAAATAAAAATACAATTCTCTATGTTAAAAGATAGCATCATGGCATGAATAAATAAAACTCGTACGATCATCATTGCTCGTGCCAACACTTACTCGGAATGAGAAACATTTGCTTTTAAACGAATCATATACATGACGACATTTGTTATTTGCGTTCTCTTCCTCTCCCAAAAATCGGTTCCACGAAATGCAAATAAATTCGAAACAAAATAATTTAATCTTTCTTTGGATTGAGGTTCAGTCAATAAATCTGCCAAATTTAGTTTTGCTGGAATCAAGAGCGGATCTAGGACACGGTGGTATAAAAGTATTTTCCGTGTATTTAACTTTTTAGTGAATTGATTATTAAGTTGAAATTACTTAATGTTTCCTTAATTAAATTTTAATTGATTACATGTTTAATAATTAAATTTTAATTGATTACATTTTTATTAAATAAATTTTATCTAATTAAATTTTATTTATTAAGTATAAGAACATTACAATAGGAAATAGGTTTTAATGTTCTTTATAAGAATCATAAAGAACATTACAATACTTTCGATAATTTTATAAAAAATACAATGAAATAACTAGCCAAAAAATGTCTTCGACCGCGTCAAAGCTACTATTACAAGTGGAATGACTAGAAAAGTAGGAAAATTTTCGAACCTGTCAATCTAGAAAGCAATAATTATTTTAAAAAAAAGAGAAATTAAGAACAAACAGTTGTAGTGATTTTAAATAAAATCAAGAATTCTGTCTTAGTTGGGGGGGGGGGGGCTATATCCCGATAGCCCCTTGAATTCTCCACTGTCGTAGGGGATTGTATTTTTGGATGGTATAGAGGAGAAACACCAGGGGTAAAATCCCATAAAGGTATGGGTTAAATACTAACTCAAGTTCAAAAATACGATGAAACAGTAGCGGCTCGTCAGCTAAAAAAAAGCAGTGCTGCAAAAAATTTTGTTGGTACTGGGCAGTAGTGTATTCGTAAAACTAAGAGATGCCGCAACGCTCTAAAGCCGGCAATTAATCTGTATTCTATTTTTCCCAAAGCTGGTTTTTACTTTCTCGTATACGAAGTATACAAAGAGTATCGACAAAGTATCTAATCGTCAAAAAATTCGAACTCGAGATTTTGACGAATTTCCACGTTTTAGACCTCCCTGAGTCCGAAAAACACAATTTTGCAATTACGGCTGTCTGTCTGTGAACACGATAGCTCGAAAAGTATTAGAGCTACGGGGAGGAAATTTGGTATGTGAACTTGACACATAATTTGTAGGTTTCCATCAAATTTTGGACAAAATCCGTCCACGGGAAGTCTGTCTGTCTGTCCGCGGTCATGTGAACAATATAACTCAGAAACTTGAATAGCTAGATGAATAAAATTTGGTACACAGTTTTATCATCCTGAATGTAGGTCCGTATAAAAGTTTGGGCCAAATCCGTCGAAGGGTTGACTGTCTGTTTGTCTGTATAGTCGCATACTTGTAAAAATTATATCTCCTAAACCCTTTGGCTTAGATAAATAAAAATTGATATGACGTTTGTTAATATTAATTATAGATCTGTGCTCAAATTTCGTTTCAATCCGTTGAAAAAAGGTGTTCAAATTACGTATTTGGTTCAAAATGCACATTGCGACTCTGTGTTGGCGAGCGTTTCGCTTATTTTACTCCAAGTTAGTATAGTTGGCTTTTGACTTTGGCGGTCTACGAGATTGTAGCTTCGAACGCGCTTCGTTTCTTCCTTTTTGGTTCTTTTTTCTCCCTTTTGGCGAATTCTGATCCTGCTCGGATTGTTATATTTCCGTTTTGTCGTTTCAACGTGTGCTGTACAAAACTTGTTGCGTTCTGGGAATAGAGCAGATTTGAAACTTTTATCCGAGCGAGTTTGCGGGAACTGACTTAATTTCGCTTATTTTTTTTTTATCTCCACTGCGCTAGGGGTTTTAGCTTATTTTTTGTCCCCACGTGTGTTAGGAGTATACGAAAAAGTTTAGGGGAGACCACTTCCACTGGTTTTTCCACCCATTCAAGTCGAAAAATCCGGCACGCCATTCATTTGAAGCTCCAAAGTACTCTGGCGTTAGAGGGAGCAATCTTCTCTCCACCGCTCTTCGATCCCCTCTTTCCCCCCCACTCAGCGGATTTCCGATTTGCTACCCTCGTCGCGGGTCTCAATCTAGTCACAGCCTTTGATGGGCCGCGTAGCCTCGCTAAGGGTCCCAACTTAGAATCGGAGCAAAGGCCTGGAATATGGTTTGGTTGGAAATCCAGATTTTCTGAGCCGCTGTGCTATTTTCCATAGGTTTTCGATCTTGAGAATTGTTTTTTTTCTAAGTGTTCCAAAATTTCCATTTTGGAAGAGATATGATTGGCCTGCTTAACGTGGTTGACCACAAACGCCCTGCTAGAAGGAGACTTTAGTAATATTTCCTTGTTTATTTCTCGTGAAAAAAAACCCCAGTTCCAGAACGATGTTCCGAACGACTTCACACCCCTGGTACTGGGTTTTCCTACTTGAAGACTTTTGAACAGTGTTCTACTCTGGCATAACACGATCACGACGAAGGCTGTGAAAATATGATATCTTGGAGAAGGCCACAAGATGACCTATAATATTCAGACGACATCTCTACGATGTTGTGCGGCATTTGGAATATCTTAGCAACATCGTAGAGATATGGGTTTTCCTATATGAAGACTTTTAAACAGTGTTCTACTCTGGCATAACACGATCACGACGAAGGTTGTTCAAATATGATGTCTTGGAGAAGGGCACAAGATGACCTACAATATTCAGACGACATCTCTACAATGTTGTGCGGCATTTGGAATATCGTAGCAATATCGTCGAGATATCGAACAAAATCTTGTGTATTCTCTATAAAAATTTTCATCTGGATAATATTTTAGAAAATTATTTACATACCTGTTTTTGAAGAGTGACTTCTAACAAAAGAAATCTATTCTCTACTACTAATAAAGGACAATGTGTGTCTGTGTGTGGTGGCGCTCTATACAAGCAGACCGCTGGACCTAGAGCTACGAAATTTGTCACAAACATACTTTGGAGGGTGCGAATGTGCACCTCGGAGCCCTTTTCTGAAATTTTTATTAGAATTTTAATTAATTACAAATTAAACGAAATTTTGGCGTTTTCCCTTAATAACTTCCGAAAATATTACAGCACAGAAATAATATTTATGCCATCTGAAAGTGAAAAAAGTTACCTTTTCAATTATTTTATAATTACGTTGTTGTTCAATGTTTTCTCTCATTTTAATAATTTTTAAAAAAATCTGCTGATTACCTTATTGACAGAATGTAAGATTTCATTGAATAAACGTTGAGTTAACTGTCATTAATATTTTTTAACTAAGCAATGAACTAAAAAAAAAATTACTTTACGCATTCGTCTTGAAGTCTACGCGGCTGAATTTTTCGATCGGCAGGTTAAGATCTCTGTCCTGGGTATGTGTGTATGAGGTTCGATCCCCTCATATCTTTCTTTGCCGGATGACTAACATTTTGGAGAATGTAAGTTTCGGATTTCCTAAAACTTATGAATGTGAAAATCAATATTTGATTTAATTTAATTTTTTTTTCAAACATGGTTTGTTATCAGAAAGTCCAAATCTAATTTTCATCCCCCAGACTTGCAAATGTTCTAAATTTAAAATAGAATAAGAACAGTTTTTATAAATTCGCTTTCATTATTTTACTAAAAAGTATTTTTTAAAAATTTTAACTGTTTTCTGCACCTTAGTTTTTAATTTAGAACTGGTAATTATAAATATTAATTGTTTCAACCACTTTTCGTTAAATTCAGAAGTAGATGGCAAAACTGGTATAAAATATATTGATCGAATAACTGATATTATTAAAATAGTCTACTGTCTTCAAGAACACAAAACTTTTCAAATTGGCCGCACACGATATATATGTAGGGAAAAGTCGAGTAAGATGACGAGGAGGGTAAGACGACAAATTGAAATTCGAGTAAGATGACGAGGAAGGTAAGAGGACAAATTGAAATTCGAGTAAGATGACGAGGAGGGTAAGACGACAAATTGAATTTTTCTCCAAAAATTATGCTAGATCACAGGCCCGATCCTGCATCATAAGCGACCAGCTACCGGTGTCAAGCCAAAAGATTCCATCCCGTTATTTATGCGATTCACAGTACGCGGTTATGTGTTTTTCAGTAGTTCCGACGCAACTTTTGGTTGTTGCTTGGTAAAGGACAGAGTTCACTGAATAAATATTTTTGATTTATGTGTGGTATTCGTAAAGTGCTAAGCAAAACGTGTTGAATGATGAATTATTTTAATTTTTTCAGATAAACTGATATCCTTCAATGCTTTTTCGAAATAAAAATGGCAATGTCGGGTAAGATTATGAACCCTTCCATGCTAATTAATGAGTTCGTCATCTTACCTGACTACTACTTAGATCCTATTTTTAGTTTTATTTTATTTGCGCCGTTGTTACTGCATAAATAATATCAGACACTTTTTTCAGCTGATTATTCCGCACTAGGAATTTTTAACTAAACCAGCGGGAGTGGTCTTCCCTAAACTTTCTCGTCTACTTCCCCCAAAAGGTGTTGTTCCCCTCCCCCCCTCGCAGATAAAAAAATTCGAACCTACTGTAACCCAGAATCCAATGACTATCAGAAGGTTTTTCATTGTAGATTAAGTGATTGTATATTAGTTAGGTAAAGAATCAAATTCAAAGAGATGCGCACCGATTAAAACGCGTCTATCACACACAGGAGATTCCACTCTTGCCGGCTCAAGGACAAAGTGACGTAATTCGCTCAATAGCTTCCGCGTGCGCAGAGATGGCTTCTAGTACACATGCGCATGAAGAAACGGATTAGAAAAATTAATTATGCAATTTGAACGAGTTTCTTTCAACCGAATGACACAAAAATTGGACACAAATTTACAATTAAGGTAAGAAGCCCACATATCAAATTTCATTTATCTAAGTAATTTTGTTAAGAAGTTATAGCGATTAAAAATATGCGATTATACAGACCGACAGACAATCAATCTTCGACGGATTTGGTCCAAAATTTGATACGGACATACATTCAGGATGATAAAACTGTGTACCAAATTTTATCCATCTAGCTATTCAAGTGTTTGAGTTATAGTGTTCATATGAAAGTGGACAGACAGACAGACTTCCCTTAGAGGAATTTTATCTTAGAACTAAAACACTTGTGGAATATCATCAATCATCCAATGGTGAAAGACTTTTATGCCTCCCACAATATCCAGTGGCGCTTTATTGTTGAGAAAGCTGCATGGTGGGGTGGTTTTCATGAAAGACTCATTCGAGATGTGAAACTTCTCCTCCGAAAAACTCTAGGCAAAACTACTTTGTGTCGAGGAGAGTTCTACTTATTGAAATTGAAGGTGTGCTTAATTCTCGCCCTTTGACTTACGTTTTTTCTGAATTTCAGGAACCTGTGCCTCTTACTCCAGCGCATATGCTGTTGGGAAGAAGAGTAAATAGCTTACCTCCTGCCAGGCTTACTATTGATTCCAATTTAAGTAACAGGAAAATGGTAATTAAAAGGTTTGACTATCGCGAAAGATTAATTAATAATTTTTGGAATAAATTTTTTTTATTTTTTCTTTTTATTTTTAGATCTACACATTATGTAAAACCAGCAGGTAAAGTTAGGGAATTTAAAGTTAGTAATATTGTATTAATCAACGATGATAGACTTCCTAGGCATTTTTGGAAATTGGGAAGAGTAGTAGCTGTATTTCCTAGCAGACATGGTAAAGTTAGATATTGTCAAGTTAAAACGAATACATTTGTTATTAAAAGGCATGTTCAATTGTTATACAACCTTAGAAATTGATGAATGCTTAATTTGAATATTCTTATTAATCTGATTATTTTTTAGGAATAAATATTTAGATCTGATAATGTAGTGCAAATGTGAAGATATTTAACTTCAATTTGTATTTTATTTCTTTTTATAGGCAAAGTGTTGAATTTGTGTAACTGATATGTAGTCAAATCTAACTGTTGCATTTTGTATCTCTGATGTGTTAAAATGTAAATACACTCTGTCCCAAAAGTTTATAGACTCTTGTAAAATATATGTTTTAGCAAAACGGAAAGGAATACAAACAACAATTACAAATATGTTTATTCAAACCATATGCGACTTGCATTCAACGAAATATTTAGAAAAAATAACAATTTGTATTTCAATCATATAACAAAGTGGAAATATTAGGTGCCCCAAAAGTTTATAGAATATATGACATTTCAACAAAAGATGATCAATACAATGTTCTTAATAGTTTAAAGTATTTTCATTTTTCAGTATGACATCGTATACACGTTTTTCCATCGATATAATTAAGGTTTGTAATAACTCTGGTTCCAAGTTGTATCATGCACTTTCAATGGCTCTGTTCAAGGCATTCACTGAATAAAGTTGCCCTCCATTCTCATATACCTTCCGAGACATACTGTCCCACACATTGTCAATTGGGTTTAGATCAGGGCTCATCGGTGCCACTCAAGAACAGTAACAGTTTTCGCGTTTAAATAATTTTTCGTAGCATTGGAGGTATGGATGGGAACATTATCATGCTGATATTCCCAATTTCGTCCCTCTATGTTTTCTGCAAATGGCATAAGATGATTTTCTAGAGTTTCTATGTATTTAGGAGCATTCTGTCGGCCGCCTAAAAAGGTCAAACCCACTTGACCGTTGAAACCTAAAGCCGCCCACACCATCACAGATCCACCACCACTTTGCGTAGTGAAGAAGCTCCTGGCCTCTTTTCGTAAATCATGCCAATATTTTATATTCCCGTGAGGTCCATCGAGGTTCCATTTTTTATCATCACTGAAAAGGGCAGCCATCCATCTATCACCATATCACATATGATTACGAGCCCATTGTAATCTCTTACTAATGTGAAGCTTTGAGAGTGGTAATCTGCGAGCAATTTTTGAGTGGATCATATAACCAGGTTCTATAATTCGTCTATGAACAGTGTTCTTGGAGATTTGCAACCGTGAAACCCCAGTAATTTCGCGAACCGACAATTTCTGACTTGAAGCCATTCTTTGTATCCTTCTATCAATGAGAATATCCGTCACACGTGGTCTGTCCGGACGAGATTTTGGCTCATATGGCGTCTTACGAGTTAATACACGATAAATCATACTTTTCAAACGATCGATATTTACTTAACAGTCTTATCGAGCAATTTCGAGTGCAGAATTTTACTCACTTCTTCATTAGAGAGCTGCGAAGCCTTAGGCATCTTGAAACGCAGAACAAACGACCTCTTTCCTTTTCTTACAAGGTATTTATTAGGCTCCGAATCGACGTCATGATTACCGATGCCATATTTGCATAAAATTACATTTGTCTATAAACTTTTGGGACAGGTTATTTTTGTTTATTTTACGACTTAAAAATTGGCATCAAATATACGGGGTAGAACTGCTGTTTTTTCAATATAATAGACATAACATATCTATACAGTAAATTACATCGAAATACATCATATACAACAAAAAATATAGGCAAAATACAAGATTCTATAAACTTTTGGGACAGAGTATACGTTAAAATTTTGTTTAGCATTTGGGAACATTTAGTTGAATTGAAAATTTTGTAACATTGC
The DNA here is from genome assembly GCA_013235015.1 of Araneus ventricosus. Lineage (NCBI taxonomy): Eukaryota > Metazoa > Arthropoda > Arachnida > Araneae > Araneidae > Araneus > Araneus ventricosus. The sequence continues at coordinate 33,053 of BGPR01009515.1, forward strand.
AACTTAATATCGATTTAAAATTATGCGAACTAATATAAATTTAAAATGTATGTTAAAATTACATATGTGAGAAAATTAATGTTAGAGATGTTACAATGTACAAAATTTTAACGAATTAATTTGAATGAATCTCTTGGTCATTTGAGGGGGGGGGGGAGTGTGTTGAAAGCCTTGAAGATCAAGGCTATTCGCCTGGTGGCGCTAAGCGCCATTTACGGGTTTTGTATTATATTAAGTACTTTCTGTCTATCGCTTATCATGCGAAGTTGTGTTTTTACGGGTTTTGTATTATATTAAGTACTTTCTGTCTATCGCTTATCATGCGAAGTTGTGTTTTTATGGGTTTTGTATTATATTAAGTACTTTCTGTCTATCGCTTATCATGCGAAGTTGTGTTTTTACGGGTTTTGTATTATATTAAGCACTTTCTGTCTATCGCTTATCTTGTGAAGTTGTGATGTGCTGCTTGTAGAAAATAAAAGATAGCTATAATCAACTGTTGCCTGCTGCTTTCTCTCTGACAGGTAAGAGCACTAATTTGAATTACTAATTGAAATGTATTGCGAAGTTTTATCACAAGGCTTGAATTGTTTGTCTTGTCTTCGTCTGGCGTCATTGCTTCAGCCGTTACATCACGGAATTTATAGAAGAATGGCAACTTATAAACTTATTATGTCTAAAGAGACCTTTTGAAAAATTAGAGATTTTAAATTAGTTCGTTCGAATTTTGAGAACTTTTTGTTAATTTCTATTTTGCTGTTGTGATAAAAATTTGATTGGTCTCTTTCTGAAGTTGTTTGCTCAAATAATTTTTATTCTTAATTATACGGAAACAAGAAATTAATCAATTTTTTTTAAAGAAAAGACGTAAATGATTTTTTTTAACTTTTAGAGGCATTTAATACAAATTTCAGTCGTATTAATTCAGATTTTTTTTATCTAAAATTTCTTTCTTTTGTATTCTTTATATAAAACTTAAATGCAGTTTATGAAATGAGTAACAATAATTCTACTTTTGGCTCTATGTCAATGGTAAACAATTGTTTTATCAAAAATTTAGCACTGGCAGAATTAAACGTAATGACTTTCATATCATACAAATTACAATAAATATGGAAGCTTAAAAAATTTAACACGTATAGAAATTTATTCATGTTAAGTGAATTAAACAAATTTTTCATGTGACCTTGAAAGGGAATGATAAAATTTCCTTTCAAATAGCGTTCAAGATGCAAAGAAAGTTTCATGGTACCAGGAGATATCATCACAACAAATAAAGCATCAAAACAATTTTATTGAACAGCAACAAAATTTTTAAATTGTGGTCCATTTAAATTCCAGTCGAAACGACAAGCAGGAAAGATGTATTCAAACTTAAATGAAGAAGTGAACAAAATGCGTATCTTATTACAAATATATGAGGGTTAGTTAAAGAAACACAAAACGAATACACAATATGATACAACAAATGAATCAGGCTGTATATGGGAATAACTAATTGAGTAATATGCACTATATGAGGTGGAGATTAACTTGAGTCATCGATTTTTCTGGATCCAAATCTCAGTATTACATTTTAATATTATACATTTTAAGTAAATTAAACAAAATTTTTCATGTGATCTTGAAAGGGGACATTAAAATTCTATTTCAAATAGCGTTAAAAATGTAAAGAAAATTTCATGACTCCATGAGATGATTTCGGAGCGCATGAAGTATCAAAACAATTTTATTCGTCCGCAACTCTTTAAATTGTGGCTCTATCTCGGTCAAAACGCCAAGCAGGAAATATCTATTCAAAATTAAATGAAGAAGTGAAAAAAATACGTATCTTATTGCATAGATACCCGGATTAGCTAAAGAAACACAAAACGAACACACAGTATGATACAACAAATGAATCAGGCTGTATATGGGAATAACTAATTGAGTAATATGCACTAGACAACGTGGAGACAAATTTGCGTCATCGATGTGTGTGGATCCAAATATTAGTCGCCATTCTTTTATTTTTATGCTTCTGTGTTGGCGTATCTTCGGCAATCGATTATGTATGAGCAATTTACTGAAGCTATACCCAATTAATATACGCATTATTGATGCTAGCAAAAAATGATTGCGGACAATAAGCTTAGAAGAAAATAACAGAGATGCGATTACATCTACACTCGTCCAGAAGAGAAAGAAAAGTGTGAATTCAGCAAAGAACTTTTTGATGTCTCCTGTTGTGGTAGAAGCATTCGTGGCAATCAAATCGACAGCTTCGGGTTCCCACTCTTCATCGGCTATGTTGCCCCAAATTCCGCTTTTAGATTCGGGATCGTCGACACTATAAAGAAAATAAGTTTCACTTCCATATATCAACAAGGCTATAATATTTCAATACATCATGAAGAGAAAAAAAAGTTTCATCAAGACTAGCAATTTCGATTGGAAAGCTTATAAGAAAATTAAAAATACAGTCGGACCTCCATTTAACGAAGTCGCTAAATCCCGAAAAAAAGTTCGTTATATGGAAAATTCGTTAAATAGAGATTCACCTTTTAAAATACTTTAAGCTACACAAAACAGATTTTAAATTCATAAACACTAAACATTATTAGAAAAGTAATTAATCACACCTTTATTTTGTAAATTAATATCTATTTGTTTTATATATTTTACCCATCAAAAAGAAAGTTGCAAGGAAAACAAGAATAAAACAAAACATTGTCCGGGAATACACTGTATTTTCAATTTTAAAAAATAATTTTATATTAAATTTAATGAATTTAGCATTTTATCATACGAAGGTTTGTTGATTTCTGCATCATGATCATTTCCATCTACATCATCTTCGTCTTCATCGCAATTCATTGCTGTATTGTTTTTATTTTTCACACTTTCCAATTCAAAACTACACCATCCACATCTTCATAGACACATGCTTTTAAACGTTTTGAACAAGAATTCGATGAATCATAATTTTGTATCTTATCGCGATTTTTTTATTATGGTTGATAAGCTGTTTGGAGGAATACCAAATTTTAAAGCAATATCCTTTTTTTTTCACGCCTTTATCCACCTCATGAAGAATTAAATTTTTCTCTCTGATGCTCAAGCACTTTCGCTTTGACATTTTACAGATTCAAGGTCATTGATCACCGTAAAATGTGTTAAAAGAAAGAATAAGTTTGAAATGTTTAGAAATATTTTGAGAAATAGGGAGAAAAAAATATTGGACCACAAGAAAAAGTTCGTTATATAGAGAATGCATTTCGCTATTTGGAGGTTATTTTACGAAGAAATTTGCAAAATGTCCTTGGTTCCAAGAAAAAGTTCGCAAAATAGAGAAATTCGTAAAATAGAGGTTCGTTAAATAGAGGTCCGACTGTAGTTAATTAAACATAATGTTTTTCAAGCATTTTTTAGATCTCAATATCAAAATCTTTACAAATGCCAGTTGTTTCCAACTTCATTTCATAAAAAATAGTATACAGAGTGTCCATAATTAAATCACTATTTTAAAGTTGTCTACAGACGAAGCTGTTGTTCAGAAAGTTGCGAAATTTTGTGGAGGACATAATGAAGGGATGGGAATTACTTTGAGCACAAAAAAAAAATTAGTTCAAAATATTATCGTCAGAGGGCGTTTTACTTGTATATATCTTGGTTGTTCCCTTGGATTTCTTTGAGGAATTAAGTGCTAGAGGTCCAGTAACATGCTCGATCACGAATATGAATCGTTATTACAGAATAAAACAGGGTGCGTACTCAAATTTGTAGAACAAAGTAAGCACTTTTTAAGCACCTTAAGGGGAAAAGTAAGGACTCGCAAAATCTTTAATGCCGATGATCATCTTTCCTTCTTCTTTTAATTTAACAGGATTTAAATAATAAAATATACAGGAGAGAAATTTAGTATCTATCCTACTGTCATGACTAGAACAAATTCTCATTAACTTGTTACAGGAAAACATTTCTACATGCAGAAAAATAAACCAAAAATACTTATGCAACAAGATTTTGAGGCACAAAATTAGAATGCTAAATGATTAATTTCAATCACTTTTATACATAAAATAATTCTTGCTCGGAAACTCATAACATCTTC
>BGPR01009516.1:0-34296 GCA_013235015.1 Araneus ventricosus
ATCTGCGTTCAACATGTTAACACATTGTCTGGGAACATCTTTAATAGATAAATGAGCATTTATTGTTCATATCGAAGAGTTACTTTCACTTATTTACATTTCGAAAGTTACTTAAAACGGAATCACTGACCACCTTTGTTTTAAAATACTCCACGTGCACCAAATGTTTAGTTAACTAAAACTTTTCTTACATGTTAAATATGCTTATATTGTTAGGATCTTGCTTGAATGAATATATTATTGAAAAGCATTTTTTTATATTGAGGTTCTTCTTCTTTCTAGTTGCAATGATTTGGTAATCTTTTAAGACAAAACTGAAGTAATTCCATGTTTGAGGCAAAAGTTTTATTTTAATGAATTCGCACCCATTAGCGGAATAATCCGCACATGATGAATGATGCTAAGTACTAGCGAGAACGACATGCTGTCTTATATTGGTTCAAAATGCTATAAACTACTTCCTTCGGCCATAAAATATGTATTATAAGGTTCCATTTAAATAAGATTTTATAGTCGTTTAATATTATTCCGTAAAACTTATCTAAGCGGCCATCCCTGCTAAGCGGTCACCCCTCTTAACGGATACTTTTGCTTGGCACGGAATATATGGTCCATAGACATAGTGTTAAAATAATCTCTGTTAATCGGACATCCAATCTCCTATGAGCGTCCAGGTTGGTCGACCTTTCAATTTCAATGAAGTGCATTCCTTTCATCGCTATGACCTCGGACCTTATATCAAAAGAAAAGGAAAAAAAAATAGGTCATTCAGACCCACAAAAACAACACCGGAAATCAGATAAAAATTAATTATTCCTTTCCCAATGTGAAGTGAAAAGTGAACTTTTGCTTCTACCGGAGTTGGGCATTCAAGAATTCATTTGTGCCTTTCAGATGCTGATTCGGACACTCACAAAGAAGCTGTCGATTTGAATTGCAAACACAAGCAAGTGAATCTTCCGAAAAAGCTGTAAGATCCAAGCAAATGTAAATTGCATCGTTTTTTCCAAAAGAAATCAGAAATTTTTGAAGTACTTTACATGATTCTTAAAATTTGCTTTATCAGAAATAACGAATTTAGACACGGATTAAAGCTTGTTTAGATGAGTATTTTGTACTCTCAAACATGAAACCCCTTTAGAGCAGTCACCAGTTTGAGAGGTCAATTTTTATTGGAGCAGAATGTGGTCGCTGCAGAGAGGTTTCACTGTTTTAAGCTTATAATTTCAGACAATATTAAGAGAATTTAAAATTTTCGACTTTTTTTTTTAAATAATTGAACAATACGAAGTTGTAATATCTCTTCTTGAGCAACCCTATATTGCTTTTTTATTGAATATTTGTCGTAGAACATAAATAATTCTCCTTATTTGATGATTTGCGATATTTTAGATCATTTTATTGCAATAGATAGAAATTAAAAGAATTGACTTCATTACGATAGTCCTTCATTGTTTTTCCTTCTTTGTAAGAATGTTTGGAAGGAAATGCTCAAATTTGAATTATTTTTCAAAAAAAAACTTTTTTTCGATTGTCGTGATGTTGGATTTTTTATTCTACTTAAATCACTGTGAATTGAATTTTTATCCATAATTTCTTTTCTTTCTACTATTTCAGGTGACTCTATGCCTGCGACATTATACATATTTATATTATTTAATTATTAACCTTAATCGGAATGAATTGCGACCAAGGCAAAACGACGTATTAAAGATTCTTCTCTGTACTTATAAGTAAAAAAAGGGACATTAGTTTTCAATACTGGAAAGTTTTTATACATTTTCATTTAACTTGATCTCTTTCATGTTTGTAAGATGGAAATTTATAATCCACTTCACTCATTTCCTGATGTGCTAGAGTCTTGAAATTTTGTGCACTTGTGTATTCTCGATGACAAAACACTACTTTATTATTTTCAGAACTTAATTATCAGTTAACTGATTAATTTAGTTAAATATTTATTCCATCCCAGGGGCGCCAGGTGGTAGTGAATTTGTGGAGAAAATTTGTTTTAAAGATTCCATAATATTTAAAATAATTAATTATATGTTAAAGAATAAAAGTAGAGAAAAATGACAATAAAAAGTGAGTTTTTAAAAACTGTGTTTTCTTAGGTGTATTTAAAAAAAAACTGCTTTCATTGATTTTATTTCAACCAAGAAGAAAGAGTTAAAATCAGGGAAATCTGTTCATTTTCATGTATTTAAAACGTAGAAATCCTAAGTCCACATCTTAGCGAAATTCCACTCCATGAAAAGCTACGGCAATTAAAGACGAAAGCAAACGTTTTATTTTTGCCTCTATTATAAACCAGCAATAAAGGAAACCATAAAAACCCGTGTACGTTTACAGCTGTACGTGAAATAAACTGTCGACTCAACTTCGTGGTTTTCCAAACAGCAGATGATTTGTAGAACGTGAGTCTGCCGCTATTATTCGGCCCTATTTTACTGCTTTATTTTGCTTTTAACGAATGGCAGTTGCGGCAGTTATTTTATTTTGTTCTCTCTCCATGTGTTGGATTTTCTGGATGATTCTTTTTCGTCCTGTCTTTATTTGTTTGGAATATATTCTTCCGCCATTTCTTTAAACTTTCTTGCAGGCTAAATTTCTTATTTAATAATTGTAACTGTAATTTGACAGTTAGCTCTCGTTTGGTGTTTCGAGGTGTTATTAATTTATCTGTTAAGTTTTGATGCTATTTGACTGTTTTATTTTTAAGTGGTTTAAAAAGTAATGCATAATAAAATATGTTGATTTTTGTGAATAAAAATGAAATTATTCCAGAGCAAGATGGGGCCGCGGCCCCTCCCCCTAGCTCTCAGGGAAAGGAAAAAACATAGTGTAGTCATGTGTTTTTCTTTCAAGAAATTGATTTAAAAGTCGAATAAGAATTAATTTTCAGGAAGGTCTAGAACGTAAAATGCGAGTTGAAATTTTGAATTTGGAGGACGAAAATTTTTTTTGTCCTCCGCGAAAATATCCTGGTTTCGAGGACAAAGTGATTGACTTGTTCGGCAAGATGAAAAGAAATTTACAGTTTGTTTTGTCAGATAAATATTAGTGTCAAATCCATAAACTAACCCTATGCACAATAATTTACCTTACAGTTTGCTTTTTATATCAATACCAGTATAAAATATGAGGTTTATATTTTTAGTTTGTTTTCTGTATTAAAGTATAAGGACTTGGCTCCTGCATTTGTGTTGCTAAATATTCACTGGTTTCAATAAAGTAGTTAAAACAACGTATTATTATTTTTTATAGAGTATGAGTATACCGTGGCCTAGTATTTTAGTAACAGGACAGAGTTTTTAACAGGATCGGAACTGGAACTTACTTACAAATCGTCATTCGTCTTCCAAAATATTAAAAATAATCCATCCCACCCTGGTCTAGCCCCCCCTACAAACTATCATATGGGCGCCCTTGCAGACAGCATATTAACTAACTTTACATTGATACGAACCATGGAGCTTTTCGAGCCTCCTCATTGGTTAGTTCTTCTTATGTCATTTCTGACGTAACTAACTGCTGTGTATCATTTCTTATGCAAACATTTACGGAATCTGGTTTAAAAGATTAAAGACTTAATTTTCATTTTCTTTTCCTTCTTTCTTCCCCCCCATACAATTAGATGTTAAAAATATGATTTTTACTGTAAAAAAGAAACACAGATAGCGCCGAGAAAAGTTTTTGCATCTCATGTTCCTGTAATTATTATTATTATTTTGAATCCAAAGTAATTGCAAAGGTTCAAAGTAAAGTGTGAAATGCATTGAAATAAAATTTTGTATCAATACTTATTCATTTTCATTAAATTAATTATGAAGAGAATACAAAATATATTGTCCTCATTAGAGTGGAAAGAAAAATCAGTTGCAGTGAGTTACTTCACAAATAAAGTAGGAAGAGGCAACCAATGAGGATGCTCGAAAATCTTCATGGTCTGTATCAATGTAAGGTTGGTTAATATGCATCCAGACAGCATTTGTGTCAATGATTTCTTTTTAAACACTTTTATTTATTTAACTTGACAAGAGTGAACTTGACATGTTTGTCAAGATTGAATTTTGTAATCGATTTTTCACTCGCGTCCTGATAAACTAAGTTTTTAAATATTGCGCACGTATGTATTTTCCATGAAAATTCACTATTTTAATATTTTCGGAACTTAAATATGAGTAAATCGATTAATTTAATCAAACTTTTATTCTATACCAGCAGCGCCATCTGGTAATAAATTTCATAAATATTTCTTTCAATATTCCATTCTATTTATTAAGATGAAAATAAAAACTAAGAAGTGGAAATTAGTTGAAATAAAAACATTTCTGCTTTTAGTAGGCTAATAAAAGTTAGTTCTTAAAATCTGTTTTTTTAAATTCAAATGCAAAATCATTTATATGTGAACACAACGCAAACAATAACAAGTGAACAGTAAATGTTCCTTGATCTTTAATCAACTTTAAAACATTTTATGCAAAGTAAATACTAAAGTGTAATGAAAAGAAGGAAAAAATAGATAAATTAAAATTCAGAAACAATAAAATACTTCATTATTAAAAATTTATAAAAAGGAAGAGATGCAGAAGCATAAAGAATATATTTTGTTATTGCTTTTGCAATTTTCCATGCAGGTTGTTTTTTCCGCATTGGCAATATTAGGGTGAAAATACTCTGGTTAGTAAAACTGAGAAAAAGTTATCTTCAAAAGCTATTATTTAAAAGTAAGCCTCGTTAAACTTTTTTAATGAATTGTTACGTAAGAAACTGGACTATCAGAAACATTATATTCAAATCTGAAAGAAATCAAGGTCAGAGGGGAAATTCTGGACTGTCCAGTCTAAATCGTAAGTCTAAAGTCTTCTTATTTTAACTAGCATGCAATAAAATATACTTAAATTCGGATCATTAAAAACTGGAGATTTGTTTTCTGACTGAAAACAGTTTATATTTACCAATGTATTTAACGTTCTATACTTTACTCTGTGAATAAAGTTTCAGAGCATTTCAGTTATTATCTAGTTCAGTTAATTAGTTAAGAATTCTAAAAAATATGAACAGAACACTTAAAATATTTTTTGAGAAATATTCGAAATAATGATATTTCATAAAGTTGTATACCGTGAAATCTCTCTATAACGGCCACCCTCCGTTCTGAGCACAATCAGGGGTTCAGAGGGCTGGCTGTCCAGAAAAGTTTTCATTTTTTGAAAAAAGAAATACTTATTAAAACAATCCTAATTCACTATTTCTGACAGCATGTATTTTAAGTATTATAGAAAAAGTCCTTTATTCGAAGATTTCTAAATCACTTTTTGAAAAAAATTACATTTTGTATTTGCTTGAGTTTTAAAATTTTTCCGGAGTAACTTCTTTTTTATCTGATTTTTAATTAGAAAAGTAAATCTCTAATCGATCCGTCGGTAGTTGTAGAGGAATGGACAATAATATGATCATCTTTTCCCGATGTTTATAAATTAAAATACAGTTGCATAATATTTTATCTCGCGCGCACAAAACGTTTGCAAAAGAAATGAGTTTTCGAAAATTTTAAATAATTGTTTAAAATCAGGAAAGATGCGCAGAAGCTTCAAATTACTATTATTAAAGCGGCAAAAATTTTGCACTTTACAATGACACAAAAATTACGGTTCCGCATGAGAATAAATGCAGAAAATTTGAGAAAATATGCAACTACTTAACATTAAATAAATAAAAATCTAATTCAAATTTAAAAAATTACGGCGTTAGCTCCATCTTGTGCTAATCCCTCACTGTGCCAAATTTGATCCCGATACGTCAGATAGTCATGACGTGCATAAAGAACAAAAGAACGAACATAAATACACAGAAAAATAAGTTCTTTTATAAATATAATTTATTACCGTTTTCTGCAGATCTGCCGTTGCATAATGTATGACTGCAATTGATCGGAAATTTAAAAAAGTTATATATCTTTATTTACATAGTATAGGCTCCGACCACCTTTCTTCCTAGAGAGGGAGAACTCATTCGGGCAACTGCTGACCTAATAAAGCTAGGAAACAAAGAGAAAGATAAGAAATTTATGACAGCAATTTCGGTGCTTTTCGTAGATGCATCTGAAATCAACATAAGGCTTACTATCAAGTACATCTACACCATCTCAATTTGAAAAAAGGAAGACATCAATAAATCAGTCTGACAACAAACCGATGATAGAATGAATCATTCAACTGAAACCAATTAAAATTAAGCAACACGGTATTGATTAAATCGTGTTGCCACTTATGAGATGGACGGATGAGACACTTAATAACCTCTTCTTTTTACTGTTTATAAATTTTACTCTATAATTTTCATACATTATGCAATTTTGAAATTCTAATTGTACGCATTAATTAAAGTTGGATACATTTTGAAAAGAATGGTATCAAATACACTTTTGTAGGATTTAAAATAAGCCCGGTATAATGCGTTTCATAAAAATATAACAGAATCCGGTTATCTTTTTATATAGATAAAGTAGATTAATGATGTTTTCACGAATATAAGATAGGCCCAATCCAACTCTAACATCATAAAAAAGGATTACCGAAATGAACTCTATCGGACAATTCATTACTTCCCATGGAATAAAGAACAAGAACTATGCAGACATTTTAAATGGTCTTTAATATTCTTTGCGATAACAATAGGTTTATTTCCTTCTCCATGAGCTATAGAAAGGATTAAGTCTATGTTATCTATACCATTTTCTTCCCATTTGTTACTTAGGGGCTTATTGGGCATCCTGAAAAGCGGAAGGCTTGTATTCGATAAATTTTTCTCTATACGTTATTATTTAATGCTTCATCTATATTCATTTCAAATCAAAATTCACCGAAGTTTTTGTTTAGACACAACATCAGAAATTCGGAGTAACTCTTTCTGCAATCTCTAATTACTAAGCAACAGATTACTCATTATATGAAGTGATGTTTATTATTCGCTCCTACCCAAGTTCTATCATGAAATCTCATGTTGTGAATATGAATTTCATAATCGATTTTTCATTTACTTCCTGCTGCACTAAAGATCTAAAATTTTGCAGCGTTGTGTGTTCCCAATGGCAGTACAATATGTTAACAATTTCAGAACTTATCTATCAATTAATCGATTAATTGTAATGATATTTGATCCTATACGAATAACGGGTGAAGAGTAAAAACACTTGATTTATATATTGCCCACACCGACCCAGCTTACCCAAAGGGTGTAAAGAATGTCACCCGTCTGTGGGAAGAAAACACTAGATTTGGTAATACTTTACACTTATACAATACATGTAGGAAATTACCCGTAAAGCATTATTTAATCATTGCAAAAAATGTACGAGCTAGATTAATTAGTTTACTCGGCAATAGATGGAGCTACAGTTCTGCTACAAGCAGCACCATCTTTTTCTTAATAAAACTCGAGTGCAAGCTCAGAGCTGCACCGCAGCAGTAACTATGTTTGTTCTTTAATCCTCTCTGTTGACCAATCACTTTTGGCGTTTAAGCCTCCCGATCTCCCGGTCGTAAGTAGCATGACCCGATTAACTTTCTAATGGCTCTCCTCAATAATAAGTACTTAACATACAATCTTTAATCATTAATCCTAATCTGTAACATATATTCCTAGTTAATCTAGCTCTAATTTCATTATGACTTCATGTAAACTATTCTTAACCCTTCTGTACATATATCTCTTTTCCCCCTCGTAAATTCCCCCTAGTATTTTGATAAATGTTTGTTATATTTAATCTTGAAGTCTCCTCGTTTATTTTAAGTAGTATTTTGTATTAAGTTTTAACGTGTTAGAACCCTTAAAATCCCCTAGACATAAATCCGAAACCACTTACCCCTTAAAGGTAAACCCTTATGTGGTCATTTTGTTCCTTGAGCGGAATCCCACATACATGTACACATCTAGTTTCACAACAACTGTTCAAAGCTCTTACCAGTCGCAGCTCTACACGCATTGCAGTAGCGGCAAAAGAAGGGCTGCCGAGCTGGACCCGGAATAATACTGACATGTGGACTTCCACTCATAAAACCAAACATCCACATACGGTATATATATAACAGTGTATAACAATCACCTATAACGGTATATTCATAATGTATGCCCATAAATAACGCCAATGTTCTGGCCTTTCGATGATAAATTAATTTTTCTCGGGAAGGGTTGGGTGCCTGCTGATCTTCCCCAGACTATCTAGTCAAACGTCACAGATGATGGGGTGCGAAGTTTAGAGAGGAGGGTGTCAGTTCAGGTGTCGCCTTTGTCTTATGACCACGGTTCAAAGTTATGAGTTCCGTCCCAAATTAGCCCTCATGATGCTTATAACGGGACGTTAATATAACTAAGCTACATCAAAAGCCATGGCAGTTTATTTTCCAACTCGTTAAAAAATTACCACCAAAAATATATTTTAAATTCCAGAACTATACTTAATAGAGATATTCATCATTTTCTGACGTATTCTTCTTTTAGAATACAAATCGTTGATGCCATTTTCCTCAAGGAAGAATTTTTAAAAACATCCTCCATCACACCTCAGCGAAGACTAAATGGTAATTCCTGCCTGTTGGAGCACATTTCAACTTAACTTCCGGACGAAATGGGACGAAGACACAATTTTCGAGACACATGCAAATCCAAAGTCTTCTGCTAATCCATTGTTTCTCTCCACCGGTCGACTCAGCTGTCTGGAAATTTGCATATAGATTACTTTTAGAGTCCAGCGGGTGGGGCACTTCCTGGCACTTCTTAACTCCAGGAGGTCTCTTTCTAATATTTCAGTCAATGTTACTTTATGAGGGTGTAGCATCATCACATAAATATATAGATCATTTTAAGACAGTTATCGATATAAGCTATAAATATCAGATCAAACGAGAAAAAAGCTGTATCGATGAAACGTAAAAATATAATATCCCCCAGGGGTATAGTGGGTTAAGGCAGCGCATGACTGAGAAACATCTATCAGAGGAATAGTTTGACGAGCGGTGGCGCATGCTTGGTGCAGTCTGTCTTAAGCCGGCCATTCACTTCACAGATAAACTGGATATTTTGGAATGCGAGAAGGAAAAAACCATCAAAATCTGTGGAAATAAGCCAAATGGCTTGTGGTGGTTGGAATTCCGTCTGGACTGAAAACGGAGCTTAAACACTGGCGTTTAAAGTCTCGCTTCAGAGGGACCCTGAAAGAGGCTAGCGAAAAGAACAATACCTTGCGTCGATTGAAGCCTCGCTTCTAGGGTTGCATAAACTAAAATCCGCTGACTGAGGAAAATCGAAGATCGATTGATAAGTAGCTGTAGAGAGGGGAAAAAAGATCGCTCCCCCTACCTTTGTTCGGAGTTAGCGTCCTTTTAAATACAAGTGAATAGCATGCCTGTATTTTTCGATTGAAATGGGTGAAAAAACCGGGCTTAGGACAAATGGCATGGCTATACTTCAAGTGAATGGCCGGCTTAGCTCGGCATTCACTAGTTGTCCATTTGCACCAACAACTGGTTTGTATTCCACTCGTTCCAGTCGATAGATTTAGGCAAGTCTTTCACGGATGTTCCAAAATTTGTTTTGAGACACCTTGTTTTAGAAGGTTTAAAGTCCCAGACAGACTCCCACGCACTTAGATCACTTTTTATGGCCTTCCATTCCAAATTCCATCTGGCTATAAAATTCGTTTGAATTCCAACAGTGCTGTCTATCTGCGCCAATTTTCATCGAGATTTCACATTGACGAAAGGTTTTGCCCTCCCGTGTTCCAAAAATCGTGGAGTTGAACAGCGGTGAATGCCCCGCTTTATCAGCGCACGCAGACGGCGCCGCTAACGATGTCTAAGTTTTTAGTGCTAAACAATTTTGTGACGAGAGAGCTTCAGCGTCCTGTGTAGCCATTTTATACGTAACCTAACAGTAGTCTAGCGAGAAGTTAGAGCTAGTGTGTGCATTAGATATTCTTATATCTTAAAACATGTGAAGAGTACATTGTCTAGAGTACAGGGGAAGTATAGCTGCGTGCCCATAGTTAGATTACAAGTGTAAAATAATAAGGAAGTTTTACAGTCTGCTAAAAGGAATTATTGAAGATTAAAAGTGAGTTATAGCTTTAGGATGTGATCTGAATTTTTATTATTTAAAAAATTGTTGGACTGAAATGATCTGACTGGCAGTTGGAGGCCTTTCTCCATGCAGAGGATTAATGTGGATCATTTCCTTCTGAAAGTCCTGATGGAAGGTAACCTACCTCCCATGCATAGGAGTTAAGTTAGAATTCTACCTCATATACAACGCTTTGACCTATAAAGGTTGTTACACTTCTCCATTATCATGAGTCCTTAGTTCATGGACTCATTAAACCCACTTGGTTAGATCAATGTTTCAATGAAAATATTGATGGGATTTAACTAACCATGAGGGATTAGTTACTTGGTTTGATTTCTTTTTTTTGGCGCAAGAGCCAGAATGTTGACTATGTTGTTGTTTATGTTGAATGTTGACTGAAACGAAATGGTGAAATTGTATTCATTAGCTATAGCTATTATTTGATTAGTTACGCTAGACTTAGTGAGAATAATCACAACAAAAACAAAAAAAATATTTCATTTCTGCAAAATAAAGGAGATGGCACGTTTATAAGATGTAGAAAAGTAAAGATGGTTTTTAAAATGAAACAAAAAAATTAACTAAGACAGCTATATAAGTTATTTTTGCAAGAGGATAAAGAATGATGTAAGGAATTTCTGTTAGCACGCTTCTTGTGTTAGTAAAAAATGTGAACAACAGGTGAAGCTCCGTCTTCCAAATTGATTGAAATCATTCGATTGAGTTCCCGAAATATCCGCCACCTCCAGCAATAATATGTTTTGAAAGCGAAGTACGAAATTAGCAGCAATGTTCCAGGAATGGTTACGCATTCATAACTAACGATTTGTCCCAATTCGCAATTTTACCGATACATCGTATCTTTTACATTTTCTCATGCAAAACACAAAGATTAAGAACTGGTAACCCTTACCCTTGTTGGTGGCGTACGTGTAGTTCAATACAAACGTAAGTATTTCAAAATATTCCTCCAGGAAAGAAAAAACTTGATGGATCCATTGAGACTTTGCAGCGTCTTGCACGTGACAGTTTGTTCCGAGCAAAACATACAAATGCCTCACAGATATTTCCTTGGCGATGCATCATCACCTATCGTGGTTACAAGGATTGGAAATTTAACAGTGGCAACCATATAATTATAGCCGGTAGAACATTGTTAGTAGCTTGAAACTTTTATATTTTTCGATGCAGTCACCAGCGTGGTGAATAAACTGATTCAATCGTTGTAGAAAGACCTGAAGCAGTACCAGCTGTGTTGATGATTCGGATGGAGCTTTAAAAGAATATTTGGAATATTTTGGTAGCAAACCGCGACTGATTCTTTTGCTCGCTGGGCCTGAGAGTTAGTTGGCCTACTCGGATTTAAGACCCTGTGATTATCATTAGTTTAAAAGATGAAGGAACCACTTAATGCCTTCCGCTACCGAACTGTTTCAGGTATTTTTATAGTGCTTGACCGCTCCATCTCAGCCAAAAACAGAACTACGGGGTGGTCATAAATTAGTGGACCCATTTCAAAAACTAATAAAAACAATTAGTGTTACAACTGAGTTTTTTTAAAATGAGAGGTGTGTTTTTTTCAGATAGGTAGCTTACCATTATGGCGTTCTAAATTTGCTACAGCGAGAGATTTCCATGCGTATTGGCTACAATCAGCAGAATCGTTTTCTGCTTTTCTTTTTTAGTTTTCTTGAATATATCGAAAACTATTCAGTTTTCGATTTATAATTGATTAAATAAATTAAAAATAGTAAAATTCCCTACAAATACATGCTTTTATTTTTCTTCTAGCTTTAATAGTTTCGCAGATAATGGCCCTCAAAAATGGGAGCTGCCTACTAATTTACGGCCATCTAGACCACCGTAACGGCAGGTTACCTAACTGAAAAGAAATTTTTTTAAATGCGCTCTCATTTTTAAAAAAAACCGTAGTTATAATATTATCAGGTTCTTTTTATTAATTTTTGAAATGGGTCCAATAATTTAGGATCACCCTGTATTATTGCTCCGGGTATTCTACGAATTCCGCGCCCCTGGAAACAAACACAACGCCAATGACTACATTGACTGACTATAAATGTTGCAAGCTGGTACCAATGTTATATCGACTGTGATTGAACAGTTGCCCCAATTAAATTTCCAACTCTTGTATTTGGAAAAAGCGAAACGAAACGCAGCATAAAAATTCCCGGCATCATTTGTTAATTTCCTCCTAGAAAAACTTTAAAACGGATGTAGTTTCTTCCCATTTCATTTTAAAAACAGTCAAAAAAGTTTTTGGACATTCTGAAAAATTAATGTGATCATATATATTAGGTTAAAATTTTATAGACTGTCGGAAACACCAATGGTTTTGAGAAACACAACTAATTTTGGAAAACCACCAAATCCTTTCAGTAAAAATAGATATTAGGAGTTATGGTAAACGATTAGAAGTAAAATAAGATATACGATGAACATATGGGAGATAACGAACCTATGTTTTTAACAGGTTTACGCACAGTTATAAACCAACAACCGAGCATGAAACAAATCCTGCTGAATATCTATTGTATGTATAAGACACTGAAAAACAAGCCACCAGTGAGATTCGAAGTCGCGACCCCTGGTTTACGATACCAGTGCTCTAACCTCTGAGCTATGGTGGCTGGAGGAGATCGCGGAAGTCACTCTTCAGCAGGATTGGATACGGATGTTGAATACAGAAATAAGTTCAATTTTTGCGATTTCTTAGAGATGGTGGAAAAAGAAAATTCGTTTCTAATGAAAGACCTTGTTAATAAAAAATATTTCAGCGATTGCTAGTATTCTGCTTTCTTTTGCATCCCCTGACCGTACGTATATCAAATACTCAATATGACGCTATTAAAATTTGCACTGCTGTACCGTCGTCTTTTGTAATTGGTATATATTAAGCATAAATTATTTAAAATTTTCCGGACTTTTAATTGTAAGATCCCTAAAATAAGGAAAGTTTTATTCCTTCCGAAAATAGAGTTCAGACTATCATTGTGGAAGCTAGATAAATATGAGAGACTATTGACTTTTTTAAAATCCGAAAAGCATACTATGAAATGTTTAATGCAGAAACTTTGTTTACGTTCATTTTCAAAATCCCTTGCAAATTTCACCGTAAAAACCTCAAAGCATCATCACACAAATTCAAATTTCGATATTTTCGCATTATCAAAATTAAGTTGATTTCCATTCGATAGATATTTCCATCCTAATTTCAATTCAAAATCACAGTGTTGCTAAACACATCAATGGCAACGCATCCCGAGAAAATGCTTTGAACGGAACATTCGAGTGTAAAATCAATCATGTTAAACAAAATGACAAAATTTTTTTATAAGTACTGAACTTTTAGATTTTTCAGGCATTTTATATAGTAGACGTGTTTTATTTTAACTTCCCTGTATTAGAAAACCTCTTTCTGGTTTTGCGAACTAATGGTTTTTGAATATAACAAAGTTTGATAAACGCAGATTTGTTTTAAATTGAATATAATTTTAATCGCAAGTTAAAAAATGATTTAAGATTTACTACAGAACGATCTCGTAACATTATACACAAAATTGCTTTTTCACGTTTTAAAAAGTCCAGTTAAAATATTTTGGTTGTTTTGCAACCAACAGTTTCATTATGCGGCACTTTCCAGAAATCTCATTTACCTCATCCAAGAGTCATGGAGTCAGAAACTCTCGAACTAAAAAATAGAAAAACAACTATTTGCTCTTAACAAATTCTCTTGCATCTCCAGTGTTTGGAGGAAAGAAAACATAGAGGTAAAGAGAAATGTAAAACCAAACGTACAGGCACACGGCCGAGACGTTTCCTTTCCAAATTCTCCCGTCGAGAGAGAGAATACAAAATTGAATAGTCCCCTTTTTACTTTCTCGTATACGAAGTATACAAAGAGAAAGTATTGTAATCGCCAAAAAATTCGAACTCGAGATTTTGACGACCTCCCTCAGTCCGAAAAACACAATTTTGGAATTATGTCTGTCTGTGTGTCCGTGTGTCTGTATGTCTGTGAACACGATAACTCGAAAACTATTAGAGATACAGGGATGAAATTTGGTATGTGAACTTGACACATAATTTGTAGGTTTCCATCAAAGTTTGGACAAAATCCGTCCGCATGAAGTCTGTCTGTCTGTCCGCGGTCATGTGAACACTATAACTCAAAAACCTGAATAGTTAGATGAATAAAATTTGGTACACAGTTTTATCATCATGAATGTAGGTCCATATAAAATTTTGGGCCAAATCCGTCAAAGAGTTGACTGTCTGTCTGTCTGTATAATCGCATACTTGTAAAAATTATATCTCCTAAACCCTTTGGCTTAGATAAATAAAAATTGGTATGAAGTTTGCTAATATAAATTATAGATCTGTGCTGAAATTTCGTTTCATTCCATTGAAAAAAAAGATGTTCAAATTGCATATTTGGTTCAAAATGCACATTGCGACTGTGTGTTGGCGAGCGTTTCGCTTATTTTACTCAAGTTAGTATAGTTGGCTTTTGACCTTGGCTGTCTACGAAGTATTGTAGCTTCGGAAATTATGGCAACCCCCTGTACCCGAAACTTCGTTCTGACATTCTCCAGTTGGAAGGTATGGTGAAATCTTGCATGATATTTATAGTAAGATTTCGATCTCAAAAACTTTAAATAAAGTTGTGGTACCTCAGCGCGCGTAAAAATTGAGAACTTACGCATTTTTTTAAATTGTTATCATTTTCCTTCTACACATAATCATAAAAATGGGCGCAGATCATTTTAAAATTATAATGACTCAGAGTTTAGGAAACAACCGGGAAAAATAGTATACGGGACGTATGGCAACCCAAGTTAGAGGGAAAATGACACCTTTTTGGGAAGTAAGTATAAAAGAAAGTTTAGGGGCGACCACTCCCGCTGGTTATAAACCGTTAGCAGAAACAATTCAGAATCGGTTTGTTGGAGAAACCAGTAGTGGAGTATTCTCTTCCTTTGCTTTAGTAATTCAGAGGGGAAAATATATATGGATGCGTTGGGATGAAGGTAGGGAATCATGGAATTTATGTACAGTAGAACCCCGGGAATCGAAACTAATTGGGGCTGACCTTGGTTCGGATTCCGGGAAATTCGGTAAAATACTCCTGATTAACTGTTCTGTAAAAGCGTACGGAAAGAGCACGTTGCGATTCGTACGATAAAGAGGCAAACAAGTTGAGGGTAAAAAGAAGGATACCTGAGTTTATTTCTACTAATTAAGGTACTGTATTCATTCTTAAAGACCACTTTGAATATTTCTTTTAAGTTAGATATAAACATTAGCTTTGTTTCTGATTCGTAATTGTCATTTTTCCTTAATTTTTCTGTAAAAAGTTTTCAGAAAATAAAAAAAAAAGGTTCGAATTCCTGGAGTTCCGATTCCCGGGGTTCTACTGTATGTGACATTTTCAGATTTCTTGTATAAAAGTATTTACAACCCGTAACAGAATATAAACTAAATAAAATAAAATGTTTCTAATCTATATACAGTGGCTCCCAAAAGTGTTCGTACACTTACCATTTTCAATGAAATAGGGTTCTATCCATTAATTAAAATTAATATTTCAGAATAGGTATTTAATAATAAGATCTATAATCTATTCTTAACAAAACTACATAAATATTTTAAAAACATAGTAAAACTTTATTTTTAAGAAATCAATAATCAAAAAGTAACAAAAACTTTATTTCACAAAAGTCTTCGTACACTTTAAAAAAATCTCTACATATTAGAAAATATTCTAATTTTTTGTTAAATTAATATTTAGTAGGATATGCTTTAGCATCCACAACCGCTTTTAAACGTTTGGGAATAGATTTCACACTTTTTTTTTTTGTAATTTCTGTATCAATCAATTCTTTCACAATTGCTGTTTTTAGTTCGCCTTTTGTTTTAATGTCGTGTTTTCATACTGTAACCTCCAGTTCTCTCCAAATATGTTCTATTGGGTTTGAATATGGCGACTGAGGTGGTGTTTTCAAATTTTGTGGACAATTATAGAGACACCAGAGGCGAACGTTGAGGATCGCTGTGCTTAGCATCGTTATCTTTATAAAAAACTAAGTTGTTTCCAATACCCAAATTTTGGGCTGATAATTTTAAATTGTTTCTTAAAAAATTTAAATAAAGAGAATGATTCATTATGCCATCTATAAATACCAATTTGCCTAGTCCTGATGCTGACATGCACCCCCACACAAGGACATCTCTACCGCGATACTTAACTGTTCCAACTAAGTTCTTGGGATTAAGATCCTCATTTTTCCTTCTCCATACCATTATATGTCTATCGGAACCAAAAATGTTAAATTTGCTTTCATCTGCAAATAAGACATTATTCCAATACGTTTCGGGTTTATTTAACATTGATTTTGCGAAGGAAAGCCTAAGCTTTCTGATTTCGCACTAACAAAACATTTTCTACGGGCAGAACGCCCATTTAATCCAGCTGCTCTAAGAACTCGTCGAACAGTTTCAAGTGAAATTGAGAAGTAGAAAATTTTTCATTAAATTCTGCAGAAACTTTTAAAGCATTCAAACGTGGATTTTTCACAAATTTTCTAATTATAAATCTCTGATCAAGTTTTGTTAACTTTGCCGGTCGACCTTTTCTTACCTTGTTTTCGATCCAATTTTCTTCTTTAAAGCGTTTTAGCACATACTGCACTGTAAAAAGGGATAAAATAACTAATTTAGCAATATTCCGAACTGATTTACCACTGCTATGATGAAAAATAATCAATTTTCGAATGCTGATTGTTGTTTGTTTAAGATTACGAGCCATTTTCAAATAATAAATAGAATATTACGGTGTAAGCAAGCAAAAATTAAAGCCAAACGATTTTTTAAATGCCACCACAATGCAAAAATAAAAATAAAGCGACAGACGATAATTTAAATTATGAATTTATCCGAAAATATTTTAGTGTACGAAGACTTTTGTGAGATGAGGTTTTTGTTACTTTTTGATTATTGTTTTCTTAAAAATAAAGTTTTACTATATTTTAAAAATATTTCATGTACTTTTGATAAGAACAGATTATTGATCTTATTATTAAATACCTATTCTGAAATATTAATTTTAATTAATGGATAGAGCCCTATTTCATTGAAAATCGTAAGTGTACGAACACTTTTGGGAGCCACTGTATATAAAATTCAATATCTGTTTTTTGTTTCTTTGTGTGTTTGTACCTTATACAATTCCCACCACTTGACGGATTAGAACGAAATTTGGCACACATGTTCCTTAGCACTTAGGATTAACTATGCAATTAAAAAACTCCACTTAAAGGGGGTGAAAGGGGGTTAAAAGGTTTAGCGTTTTTCTGCCATAACTTTGGAACGTATCATCGTACAGAAACTATTTTTACACTCTCTTAAAATTAAAAAAAATATCTTCTCAGTGACACCTAATCCATTTCTGTATGACATTTTTCTCATTTATATTCAATTTTAAAAATTAATTTAAACACCATTTGTAAGAATTCTTTTTGTTGTAATCTTAAACCTAATCACATCTGCCACTCACGTGCTTCTACCAATGTTAAACTGCTATCTTTAGACATTTTTCACTTTCGCACGCAGAATTTCGCAGCTTTTAATATGCGCGTGAGGTAAATGACATTTAAACACTGCTTTTTAAAATCGTTGCAACTTCTCCTATAGTTTGCCTTAATTTTGTCTCGGATTTTAGAACTTTTAAATTTTTAATGCTTACCTGTCTTTTAATTGACTGTTTTTTTTTTTTTTTTTTACTTTATCTCCTTAAATAAGATTATAGTTCATTTATAAGTTTTTTAGCTTTTATTGCATTGTAAGTACAGGTTTGTGGCCTCTTTTTTACCTTCTTAATATCTCTATTTCAGGCATTAATTTCCCCTATTAACACATTATGTCATATCATTAGAACTCAAAATCCAAATATTATGTTGTGAATCTATAGCTGAAACATGCAATGTCTGTTTAGAAAGAAATCTGGCACACATGTTCCTTAGTACCTGGAAGGATTAATTACGCTGTTAAAAAGATTCTAGCAGGAGTAAAATTGCTATTTTTTAACGTTTTTCCACAGTAACTTCAGAACATATCACACAAAAATTATTTTTAAACCATCTTAAAAGTAAAAAAGATAACTTCTCAACGACACATTTTTCACTTTCGTACTACTTCTCTTTGACTTTTAATCACTTTTCAAAATTATTTTAAAAACAATTTATAACGGTTTTGTTTGTTGTCATTTTAAACCTATTTAATTTTTTAATCTTTCACGTGTTTTGGAAATGTTAAAATTGATTTTCTTTCTTTGGATAATTCCGCTTTCATTTCCTTTCAGCTTTATATTTTCTAACTACAAAAAACAGATGCTGTGGTCCCCCCCTAAACTTTCTCGTATTCTACTAACACATGCAGAGAAAAAAATAAGCAAAAAGGCAGTAAAACGAAAAAGAACCCCTGACGCAGTAGAGAAAAAAAATAAGCGAAACGTCACACCACGATTTCAGAAGGTCGTCCAAGGAGGAAGTGGAATTAGAAGCCGGCGTGATTATTAATAGTGTTGGGTGTAAGATAAAGAAATCGAAATTTGCAATCTGAACGCCTTTTTCTAACCGATTGACACAAAAATTGGACACAAATCTATCATTAAGGTAAGAAGGCCACATACCAAATTTCATTTATCAAAGTAATTTTTTAAAGAAATTATTGCGTTCAAAAGTATGCGATTATACAGTCAGTCAACCCTTTAACGGATTTGGTCCAAAATTTGATACAAACCTACATTCCTGATAATAAAACTGTGTACCAAATTTTATCCACCTAATTATTTAAGTTTGTGAATTATCGCGTTCACATTAACACGGACATACAGACAGACAGATTTCTCGTGGACGGATTTTGTCCAAAATTTGATAAAACCCTACAAATTATGTGTAAAGACCGCATACCAAATTACATCCCTCTAACTTTAATAGTTTTCGAGTTATCGTGTTCACAGACACACAGACGGACATAATTCCAAAATTGTGTTTTTCGGACTCGGGGAGGTCTAAAACGTGGAGATTCGTCAACATCTCGAGTTCGAATTCTTGACGATAACAATATTTTCTCTTTGTATAATTCGTATACGAGATAGTAAAAAACCAGTGTTGGGACAAATGGAATGGGATGAACAACAGATGAATGGCCTGAGACACCCAAATACCCGAGACGCTCTAGTACTGGAGTGTCAAACGGACTGCAGAGGTGTAGTGGACTGCTTTTTTTAACGAATAATAAATCAATAAAAAAAGTGTTAACACATCCTTAAACACAGAGGGGGTTTTGTCAATCAGGTTAGAGATATCCGACACGGCTCAATTTGCGATTACATCATTGGACGTCTGGTCACTATACTATTGAAACTATTCATAATATGAACCTACGCGCCGATTATAACAATATTCAAATGAATTACCGTACGTAATTAGTATTGTTCCAAACTAATTTTTCAAAATTAAATTAATCTTTAACCTTTTATTATCAAGTGATTTCAATATGGACACACTTTTGTCATTTTTCATTTTAATTGTCACTTTTTAGTTTCATTTGTTGGTCTCTGGATGGTTTAACATTTAAAAAAATCGAAACTAGTTATTTAAATTTTTAAAAAAAATTACTAGACAATTGTGGATCCTTTATTCAAATTCGGGACGGTTTTTTTTTTCAATCAGGGACAGTGATTTTAAAAGCTGGACTATCTCGCCTAATTTTGTCTGGTCATTTAATATGTATAATAAAAGTTTTAACGGATTTTAATAACGGAATTAACTTTTTACTTTACTTTTTCAAAATTAATTTTTAATTAATAATTCTATAGAAATTAGATCTAGCTAATATTTTTAATACGGGCTATTCATTATAATTGAAGTTACATTTGCAGGGGATTATAATTAAAATTTCGATTTTCAACCGTTGTAAATTAAGAACCACTATTCAGAATGACCCGTACGCACTTGAAGCAGTAGGATTTTGTTCTGTAAAGGAAAAAACTTACATTAAAAACAGTGTTGCAGCATGTTGAACATTTCTTGGGAAAGTCGTTGATGTTTCTTTGAGGACTTTCTGGTCAGACAGACAACCCTTTGACGGATTTCGTCCAAAATTTGATACAAACCTACGTATCTGATGATAAAAATTTGTATATAATATTATCTAATTATCTAACTAGCTATTTAAGTTTGTGAGTTATCACGTTCATATTAACATGGGCATACAGACAGACTTCTTGGACCGATTTGGTCGAACATGTCATAGAAACCTACATATTATGTGTAAAGACCACATACCAAATTTCATCCCTGTAGCTCTAATAGTTTTTGAGTTATTGCGTTCACAGACACACATTCCAACATTGTGTTTTTCGGACTCAGGGTTGTCTAAAACGTGGAGATTTGCCAAAATCTCGAGTTCGAATTTTTTGACGATTACAATACTTTCTCTTTGTAGACTTCGTATACGAGAAAGTTAAAAGATAGCTTCTCAACGACACCTGTTTCACTTTCATACCACTATCTCTTCGACTTTTAATCACTTCTCAAAATAATTTTAAAAATAAGTTATAGCGTTTTTGTTTGTTGTCATTTTAATCCTATTTCATTTTTTAATCTTTCACGAGTTTTGGTAATGTTAAAATTAATTTGCTTTCTTTGGACAATTCTGCTTTCATTTCCTTTTAGCTTTACATTTTCTAACAACAAATTTTTGTTTATTTCTACCTTCGTGGAATCTAGAATTCAGGAATATTTTTTTTCCTGTTACCCACTACTGCCATATCCTTTTTATATCAAGGCTTTTAATGTAGTAAGGTGTGAATGTGGATCACAAAATTTGTACCAACCACACGCTTTATATATTTTCACAAAAATATAAACTCAACCGAAAATATATTCCAAAATTATTCACGTTGGCATTCCATCATAAGCACGTTGCATTTTGGTAGTGAATATTGTTGAATTTTGTAATTGTTGGTTTTTAGTAGCAGTTGATATCAAGATGCTTATTAATTAATGGGAAAACGTTGTTAAAACGTTTAAAATATCATGCTTTGAGAAGAGAGTTGTAACATATAACAAACTACGATGTGAATATTTCACAAGATATGGTGAGAACAAATAAACCTTGACTAACAAGAGATCAGCCAACAGCGCATCAAGTAATGGGGAATTTGATTGCTGAAGAGAACGGCGAACCTCTCTAAGTCTCATCTGATCCTGAAACAACATTTTAAAATTAATTTGATATTACTGCAATCCAATCTAAATGTCTACCTTACTGAAATCCAATCTAAATGTCATATAGCTCTTGCCCTCGCTCCATTAATAATAGCTATCAGACTTTTGGATGGTGACAGCATAGCAAATTCTCCGTTACAGTTTCTGGTTACGTCTCTGGTTTTGCTCATACTGAGAACCCGATATGCAATACAAGCAAAAGGTCTGATAAGGCGATTGTCCAACAAATTGCAAACTTATCATTTGGGATGAGTGTGCAATGCCAAACAAATCTGTCGTTATCATGTTTACTTGTCCCATGGCATGTTCTGGAATGAAAACTACAAGCAATCTTTACATATATGCTCCAAAGGATGAGATAAAAAAAATTCGTTTATTCGAAACTTTAAAGTAGTAATTAATTAGGTATTATTAGTTAGGATTAAAGGTACCAAAACAATGTTGTATATTAAAACTCGAAAACTGTACGATATAAAAGCATATGTAACCACACTGTTTTCAAAGCTCGTCACCTAGCGGCCGTTGGAGGAAACGGCCAGTCCGTGTTCTGGAGTCGACGATTAAAAAACATGGTGTTCTGTCCCGAGTGATTGTATATTTTATGTCCTGAAGCCTTTTGTCCTTAATGTTTGTCCCTGTATGTTGTGTCCTTTTGTGTTTGATTAAAAGTATTTAAATAATTCAAGACCTTTTTCTTTGATGGCTATTGTTATCCTAGCAGGAATTAAACTATGGCGCCCAAATGGTTTCACATATGCGTTTTTCTTTCTCTTTCATATATATAGAACAGATAAACGCGCGCAGAGCCGCTGGAACAACGGCTAGTATTTAAAATAAATGCATCACTAAGCTCCTTCAAACAAAATTCATTTTTATTTGGATATTCATTAAATTATGCATAACAATAAAAAATAATCTTCAATAAAAAATCTTTAACAAATAATAAAATGTATAGCACAGAGGGCGTGTATAATCATATATAATTCTTTTTATTCTATATAATATATAATTCTTAAGGATGGCATACGCACATAATCACTAAGAAGAAAAAATTATAATATCGTTGATACAGACATATACAACTAACCAGCCAAAAAGCCAGTCACTTCTTACTTCGCAGGTTGCTGTCTAACTCACATGTAACTCAAGTTTCTAAGCACACGACTTCACATATCTGCCCAAGTGAAAAGGGGAAAGGCCACGAATATTCTTGACAAAGTCCTCCGTTGATAAAATTCTTAGTGTTTTGTTTCATCGGACATCCTTAATTTCATGTAAAATTTGATGGTGAATCCGAAAGTGCACCAAATCGGTAGTCTTGACAATTTGTGTTTGCTTCCTTATAATTTTCATATGATTCGACCGCCTTCCAGCACGTAAATAATTACAGAAATTTATATAATTCGATATTTTATACAAACGTTCACTTCTGAAGTTACATTAGCACGTTTTAACATGGGACTTATACTTTTGAGTTAGTTATTTCCAAAAAGCAATCAAATTATTTAAAATAAAAATAAAAGCAATAGCAAATGAAGATAAAAATTCAAAAATATCTTTAGAGATAATGTACTAATTCACACAGAAACGGGTTTTTTTCCGGGTAACAAACAATAATGACAAACGAAATAAACCAAATTTCTTCATAATCTGACAACATTTTCGGCAAACTCTGCTACTTCCCTTCACCTTATCCAAGAGCCTAAAAAATCCGAAAACTCTCAACTAAAAGCGACACGAGCAAACTGTTTCCTCTTAAAAAATGTTTCGGGTCTCCAATCTTTAAAGAAAAGAAAAGGAAGTATACAGGTAAAGAGAAAAATATAAACAAACGAATGTACAAAACCCTTCCAAATTCCCTTTGACAGGGAGAGTAGTAAACTGCATTGTTCTCTTCTATAAATCGTTGGCCAAAACGATTCAAAATCGGTTAGTTTCAAATCCAGGGAAACCAGTAGTGGAATATTCTCTCTCTCTCTCTTTTAGTGCAGTTATTTAGATGGTAAAGAGCATGGAAGTAGGGGTTCTGGGTTTGCTCAGAATTCTGAAATTCATTTTTATTATATCTTCTTATATTTTGGGTCAACAAATGTGTGGGAACCTGTATGGACTCTTGCTGATCCTTTTACTATGAGTAAAAGTGACTTTTTTACTTTCTCGTATACGAAGTATACAAAGAGAAAGTATTGTAATCGTCAAAAAATTCGAACTCGAGATTTTGACGAATCTCTACGTTTTAGACCTCCACGAGTCCGAAAAACACAATTTTGGAATTATGTCTGTCTGTGTGTGTGTCTGTCTGTGAACACGATAACTCGAAAACTATTAGAGCTACGGGATTTGTATGTCCGCGGTCATGTGAACGCTATAACTCAAAAACTTGAATAGCTAAATGGATAAAATTTGGTACACAGTTTTATCGTTATGAATGTAGGTCTGTATAAAAGTTTGGGCGAAATCCGTCAAAAAGAGGCGTTCAAATCGCATATTCAATTTCTTTTAATCCGATTCTCATGCGCATGCGTATTGGTAGCAATCTGTTATTGTTGTAAATTTTATTTACAACAATCATTACTTCAGCAAATCTTTTATTCACTCGCTTTTGCAATTGTTACGGTTGTGGTAGTATAAATTGTTTTCTTGGGAATTCAATTCCAAAGCAGAATTTTCGCTTTAGTATTCATTGCATTGCCTATTTTATCGCGCCTGCTTCAAAGTAATATTTTTTTGAAACGTGGCAATAGATATTTGATTTCAGGTTTGTTTGTTTTTTTGTTTTACTTTCTCGTATACGAAGTATACAAAGAGAAAGTATTGTAATCGTCAAAAAATTCGAACTCGAGATTTTGACGAATCTCCACTTAGAAAGTATACGAGAAAGTTCAGGGGAGACCACTCCCGCTGGTTTTCTAATGCAAGAAAAGGTAAGGGTCTGGAAAACTTTGAATGCATCGATTTGTTCGTGTAAAAGTGGATGTACTAACTGTTGAGTAGAAGGGAATTTCTCGAATAATTTTTATTTCGGAATTCGCGTTGCATTTTATTTCATGAATTTTATGCAAAAATTCGAAAAGAACTGTTTCTTTCTCAATGTTGCTTTTTCTAAGTGAGACATTTAGATCTTTTTGATAGGTTCTCACACATTTCATAAGTAATATGATTCTGCTAGAAATATTATAGTTTATTGTTTTTGAAATAAAAATTTATTGAAATAATTTTAAAAATAATTAAAATTTGACAGTGATTAGAAAAAAAAGGACTGTACTCATTCTTTAACCCTCTCACACCGGTCCGGGCGGAAAATTTCCTCTTAACAACGACGAAGGGCGGTCTGAGGCGGTTTGCTTCTTTTGAGGGGGAGTGAGGTTCTGAGATCGCTTAGGAGATAAGCGCGGTAGGGGGTCCAATTATCCTTACCAACCACAGCTCATTTCCGTGCGCCTTAAGGGAAGTTTATAGCAGGGGGTGGGGAAAATGATCACCCAGGTTGGGAGAGTCCAATTCATGTCGCTTCCTCCCCAAAACTCCCTGTTTTAAATGGCCTAGAAGATAAAAGTCGCCTCGGGATTAAAGAGTTAAGAAAATTCTCAAACGCAGAGCACAAACGCCATTGACGATCACATACAAAGTAACATAAGAATCGGAGCACTAAAGAAAGGAAACTACAGAATCCGATAAAAAAAAAGGCAGTGGAGCTAAATTTAATATCACCTACTGATGAGAAGGTATCACAAGAATTTCCAACTACGCTGACTGCTGATGAAGCCACTAGTGATTGGAGGTTACAAGAATATTCGTGTAAACAAATGAGCAGCAATTATTGAACATTCGAGCTCTCAAATTCTATGGAAGGATAGCAATGTCCCGTCAAAGATTTTAAAATATTCTTCTCTTTTGTCTTTGACTTGAGGATAAAAGTAGCAATGAATCCCTAAATATCTCCAGATTAGAGAAATCGTTGCTTTCTTTTTGCTTTAGTGTTAAATACAGAACACCACTCCATGCCTCTGCGCCTAGAATAATTCATTGAGATCCCTGATCAGTTGGATGGGCAAGGAGGGGAAAAAGCAAATGTTATGAAGGATTCGAATTGGCTTGGAAATGCATCTATAACAAAAAGGGGTTATACAGTATGCAAAATATCATCTAAAATAAAAGAAAAGTATAGAAAAAAGGGGAAAAACTGGCAAAAAGAAAATATATATGTTACTGTGAAAGACCGAAATTGGAGAATGTCAACTTTCACCGGTGAAAGTTGACATTCACCGGTGACATGACTATGCGAATGTTGACATTCACCGGTGAAAGTCGACATTCTCCAAATTTCGGTCTTTCACAGTAACATATACACAAAATAATAAAAACAATAGATAATATACAAAACAAAAAGCGCAATGGGTAGTAAAAACAGCACAAAAAATACATGTACAGAACACAAAAGAACATAAAAACGAGACAAAGAATATAAATACAACAACAGATGAATGTGCTATGCAGAGGACATAAATGGATACCTAATGTAACAAAAAGAACACAATACATACAGAAATGTTCAGAAAAAATGTGATGATAATGATTTGCAAATAGAATGTCAATGGTCTAACCAAATTGATGAAGTAAAAATTTTATTGGGTTTCTAATCAAGAAAGCTTGAAGAACTAGCTGTTGTCGTGAATGTAGCGAATAATATTATGAATTTGTGTTAAATATAAGAGGGCCGATTAAATCTGCATGAGTGACATTACAGCAGGAAAAAAGAGCAATCAAATAATTTAAAATAGAAATTATTTCAATCACATATTAAGACAAGTACGATGTGATACCAGGACCTAACATTAAATAAAAAAAACTTTTAGACTTACGATAATCTTTTCTCAAAACATCAAAGAATTGAATAAAAACACCTTTTTAATTTTAGAGTAGTTTCCCGAAGAATCTATTTCTTCCCCTCCATCCTGTCCAAGAGAATCAACCCTCGACTAAAAACGACACGAGCAAACTATTTGCTCTTAAAAATTCTTCCGCGTCTCCGATCTTTGAAGAAAAGAAGAGAAAGCGAAGAAAAAAGCGAAGTCAAACGCCCACACTCACGGCCGAGATGTTTCCTTTCCAAAATCACCCTTCGAGAGAGAGAATATTAAATTGAATAGTTCCCTTCTATAAACCTTTAAGGGAAACAATTCAGAATCGGTTTGTCTCAGACCCATAGGAACAAGTAGTGGAATATTTTCTCTCCGGATGTAGTTATTTAGATGATAAAATACATGGATAGAATGGGGGAGGAAGTAATCCTGAATTTCACGAATTTTATTTCTTCTTATGTTTCAAGGCTTAAAATTTAAGAAATCCTTTTTGGTCTCTGTGTTGTACCCTCTTACTTTAAAGAAAAATCACTTTTTTCATATGCAAAAGAAAGAAAGAGTTTAGGAAATCTGGAATGTTGCTTTGTTTTTGTAGAAGAGGCGTTTTAACTGGTGACGAGTATAGAAATATTTCAGAGATAATTTCTTGCACCATACAGAGGAACATGACATATTCGAACGAATTCGTCGAATCAGCCATGTTCCATCAGCCGTCGTAAATGGCTGATTAGTTCGAATTCGTCGGTAATTCGAATTTATTGTGGCTAATTCGAAGTAGAAACCAAAAATTATTTTAAAAAATGTTTATAAATCTAAATTGTTTATTAGTTAAATGCGTCCTTACATTTTGTCCTCATTGATCGTAAATGAATAATTTATTAAAATCTTTAAATTCGATTACTATACTGCTGCATAATAGACAGATAATAATCATACAAATATAGCCAAAAGTAAAAAATGAAGGTAATAAAAGCAATCCTAGAGTAATTCGAAGGTAACGAAAAGCAAAAAACAAGACAAGGAATCCATTCAAGTTCACTTTTTCAAGGGCTAAGAACTATTCGAAATGGATTCAAAAGAATATTTGGGAAATTTTCTGTAAGAAGCAAGCCTTAAGCTAAACAAAGCTTCTCATAGCCCGAACTCCCCAAGCACAAATTCCAAGGAGGCTAATCCACAAGATCAAACATCAAACGAAAGAGGAAATTACAACACACAAACATCAAAAACGCTTTCTTGTTCTAGTTTTAAATTTTGCTTCCTTTTTTTAAAAACTTTTTTTTTTAAATTTTAAATTTGCCATATTTTTGCTTGTTGATTGTTTACATGCTCTATACTGCTGCATAATATATTCAGTCAAAAAAAGTTCACTTTTTAAAAATTTTGTGAATTTGAGATGTGAATTAGATTGTTTGTTTTGAAGCTTCATTGTACAATCAGTCAAATAGTATCCAAACCCTGGTCGTTACTCAGGGTCTAATTTTCTCACATTAAAACGAAAACTTTCGTACTCCTAGAAAAATTGTCTCTAAAAGTGTATGCAATTTTTGTTGTTACAAGGGGTCGTCTGCATACTAAATTGATTTTTTACTATTGGAAGCGATTTAATTTCTATGGGGCAATAACTCGAGACCATACACAGCTCAGTTTCCGAATGATTTTCTGGAGGAAGAGGATATTCTCTAAATGATTTGGCCAGTCAGATCACCGGATCACAACCCATAGAGTAGGCTTGGGATGCTCTAGGAAGATCCATTGCACGACGTCGAACTTCTCCCAGGATCTTACAGAATTTAAAATTCTGGCTGTAACAAGTGAAATTTGTTTCCAGGAACCTTAATAAAGTTTCTCAATTTCAGCAGGAATTCCCGCTTGCACGGACGGCCGCATTCGATATTAGCAAGATGATTCTGAAAATAACAGGTGTCATGTTCTGGCCGTTTTTCTTTATTTGAACATGTGAAAATATTTTATTCCTTTTTATTGCGTCATTTTACTGCTATCTGTCTCATAGTATCGTCATGTCTGTACAAAATTTCACTGCAATAAACTCGAGATGTTTCGTGTTTGCAACCTCACTTTTGGACACCAGCTTAAAAAAGTTAAGTTTTTAAAACCTTGCTTTGAAGGCTTACCAGCCATCTTTTTTTCTCGAAACACCAAGCCAATAGATAAAGATTTCTTCTTAATCATAATTTTCTCTCCGAAAATTCTATGTCTGTCCCTCATCTGTTCCTAGAGTACAGCATTTCAAACCACCTTGACTAGAAACGATACGAGCAAACTATTTGCTCTTAAAAATTATCTTGCTTCTCCAATCTTTGAAGGAAAAGAAACCTACACACTTTCGGATGAGATGTTTCCTTTCCAAAACTTCCCTTCAAGAAAGAGAATGTTAAACTGAATAGATCTCTTCAATAAACCGTTAGCAGAAACAACTTAGAATAGATTTGTCGCAGATCCAGAATAACAAATAGTGGAATTTTCTCCCCGGGTGCTGTTATTTATGTAATAAAAGGCATTGACACGTCGAAAAGGAGAGAGGAGAGGTTAGAAAATTCCTGAAATTCTTAGTTTTTTATTTCGTTTTATGTTTCAGGTCATAAAATTCATAGAAACCCGTTCGGATCTTCGTAGAATCTCTTATATGCAAATAGTTATAAAAAATAAAAAGTTTTTGAAAACACACTTTTATTACTGTACTAAAACGCAAAAACAATAGCAAAAGGTTATTTAGGTCTAAAAAAATATCAAATTTATTTATTTATTTAGTTCAGGGAAACACTTACAAAATTAGGCTTCAAAACTAGAATATTATTTGTTAGTTCAGAACGTATGCCAAGAATACAGAAAGTAACAAAGATTAGCACACCTTTAAGAAAAGAGTTCGGCTACCGGGATATCGAAGTAATGGAACAAGGATATCAAAGAAGATGGGACACGTATATTGTAGCAGATTACTGCTTGAGACTCCAACGCGAAACTTCCACTATACGTAAGAAGAAATCATATGAAAGCTTTTCCGTGAAGTAACAGAACAAGATAATTTAATTTTCATTTTTTTGGACTCAATGCAGAATTATCATGTATTTTTACCATACCATTATGGTTAATCTATTTTATTTGTTGAAATTCATTTCTTTAGTTCATTCATTAATATTGTTTTAACTTTTATTCTTTAACTTACATTTGATACAGATTTTATGTGATTTCAGACAGATTTTATGTGTTTAATACACTTGTCTTGAGATTTATGTAGTGATTACTCTTTAGAATTAAGTTGATTTATTGCATCAATTTAATTTAAGGCATTTAATTGATTTATATTTGAGACAGCTTCAATGTGATTTGAGTGGCGCGTACTACTGAAATATAATTTTCAATTTATGCCGAAAACTAGGGACAATCTGACAAAAAGAATGCCGGATTTGTAATCAGCACCACGAAATTACCCTAAAATCAATGGAATATCATTAGCAAAAAATTAGTTTTGACCAGTGAATTTTAGTAAAGAGCCTTCAGGTATATCTGCGAGGATTCATATTCGAAATTATGCAGCTGTAAATGTTTGTACGGATATAGTCTTTGGAGAATTCTGGGGTTTTTAAAAAAATTATTCATGTATAAGATATATTAAGCCGATTGTCAAATGCTAACAAAATGTTTTCGAAATATGCTAATATTTTTTTAAAAAATCCTTTAGAAACGCTATGTAGTCAAAAATATTTTGCTGCATTTTTTTTAAAAAATGGGTACAGACGAAAGAATTATTAATTTTTAATAAAAAAGCATCTTTACTACTGTTTAGTAAAAAAATTTGGATGCTCGATCATGCATTTTTCATTGTGAACTTTAAAAAAATAACATATACTTCATACTACAGCGTAAGTATTTGACGTCAAATGTATATATATATATATTTTAAAATAAAATACTATTTCCCATGCAAAGTGCACATTTTATAAGTTAAATTTAATTATTTGATTATAAATCCTTTTTATTCGTCATGAACTCTCAAAAATTGATAAATGAATTTGGATTGTTAATAATTACTGAATGTCGTTTACCCTTCTCATATATCGTCTTGAGATCCAAAGGTATAATTTTCGACCAATTTTCACAAAAATCCGAGATTAATACTCTTGATAGGATTATATAATACTATACATAATGAATTTATTAATTATATATTATTTAATTGTTATAATTAACTAATATAATTAATTATGCATAATTAACAGATGGCAGCATGGGACCATCCAAAGAATTGGACCGTGGGATTTAAGGGCTTTGAATGAAAGCAACTTTTTTTTAAAAATAAAACACAAATGTCCATTAAAATGGACGCGAGGTCTCAAGAGGATTTAATCTATACCATATAAAAAGTATTTCCAATCATAAAAAATTTAATTCTCGAGATAATCATTCTCGGTTTCAGGCTCTCCGGTGTCTGAAAAAAAAATCGCATTTTTAAGATTGGTTTTGTGACTTTCTGTTGCTACGTATGTGAACACGATTTTCGAAGTGCTTTGAGAGATCGATGAAATTGAATGGCAAAATTGACTGCTGAAATATTGACACAAAAATCGTGAAACGATTTCAAATACATAAAAGAGAAAAATATTTTTTCATAAAACTCAATTTTATTTAAGGTACTTATGAAGCTATAAGGGTTGTACAAACATTATTTGAACTTGATTATTGTCGTTTACGTTGAAAAACAATACAGTAAAACCTCTTTATAACGATATTGAGAAAAAATATTGTTATAGACAGATTATCTTTGTTAACAGTTTTAGCATTTGGCATCCAATGTTTATGCACGCCTGCATATATTAATACTCTAATTTTATTGCGCTTGTTGATTCATCTTACAAATACTCGCCGATATAAAATTGTATTTTATAAACTTTAAATTATTTAAATTTTTTAAGAAGTTGAAAATAAATATTTTAGTTGAAATTTTTGCTAGCATTAAAAGTATTCATAAAAGGGAGATGTCAGTATAGATTTATTTTATAATAAAACTAATGTTTTACGCCCCGTCACTGCAGATTCAAGACTTTAATACATCAAAAAAGCACTTGAAGGAACATTGGTCTATCCAAAGTGGTAACAGCGAATGAATTGGTTTGATGCCTAATTGGAGAGAGGCAACATATCTGTACCAATTACCCTGTTATCGCCAATTCTTAAAGAAACAACCATTCTGATTCCAAGTGCAGGGGCGCCGTGTGGTATTCTGATATCTCAGATTCTTAAAAAATCAGTCATTCTGATTCCAAGCGCAGGGCCGCCGTGTAGTATTCTGCTATCTCACATTCTTAAAGAATCAGTCATTCTGATTCCAAGTGCAGGGGCGCCGTGTGGTATTCTGCTATCACACATTTTGGATTAAGTGGTGTCATTTTTTAAGGAAAAAAATATCGGGATTGGCTTTACCAGTTTTCTAAAGAGGCAAAATTATCGTTTTAGATAGTTACATCCAAAAAATTGATTGAGATGTAGGCAGGTTCAAAATCCATTGAATAAATGGGAATTCCATCGGGACCGAGGAAAATATCGTTATAGGCAGCTTTATCGTTATATACCGGTTTCACTGTATTATACACACTTTTAATTATTGCATCTATTTTGCTGAGCGCTGCCACCCACTTTCAAGTAAAACGCTTAATCTTAGCTATTGCATTTATTGGCACTCACCCTGCCAGGAAACAAATAACATACGAAATAAGCAAAAACACTTCTTAATCTCGCGCATTTTCTAGAAATTCTGTGCATTCCCTCCACCCTGTCCAAAAACATTAAAGATAAAACGAAATCCTCGACTAGAAGCGACACGAGCAAACTATTTGCTCTTAAAAATTCTCCCGTGTCTCCAGTCTTAGAAGAAAAGAAAAGGAAGCAAAGAGAAGCATAAAAAAGGGCGCACACAGGCTTGGCCGAGATGTTTCCTTTCTAAATTTCCCTTCGAGAGAGAAAATATTAAATTGAATAGCTCTCTTCTATAAACTCTTACGATTCAAGTTCGGTTTGTCGGAGATACAGAACAAGAAGTAGCTGAATATTCGTTCACTGTCTCACTCGAAATGTTATTTAGAAGATAAAAAGCATACATATATTGGGGAAGGAAGGAACAGGGGTACATAATCCCGAAATTCATCGTTTTTATTTCTGCTCAGATCTGACGCCACAAAATTTACGAAATCATTTTAGACTCTGGTAGGATCTTTTACTGTAAAGAAATCTGGAATGTCGTGGAATTTGCGTAGAAGATATGATTTGTCTATTGATGCGTAAAGAAGAATTTCGAAATGATGTCTTAGACTGTATACGAGAAAGGGATTGAATTTTCCTTCCTGAAGTATATACAACAACAATCCTTTGAAAAAGTTTCTGTTCGATTGTTGCTTTTTTATACGTGAAACATTTAAAGCTGCTAATCAAGTACTTATAAATTGTTTTGATTTGTTGGAAAACAAAGGAGGTGTTCAACAAAGTTTCATTATAAATGTTATTTATCTGGAAGTATTTTAGTTTAATATCATAAATAATTTATAAATAAATTATATAATAACAACTTTAATAAAATAATAATAACATTTAACAATAATAAATAATAAATAACACTTTGTTCAATATTATTTAGTATTATACTTTGCAACGATGAAATAATAAATAATTTTTAAAGCAAAAAAATAATTTAATCAAATTCACAAAAATTAACACTAGGAGCATATAAGATCACTTAAAAGGCTATATAGACAAGAGCTTTATAGAGTATAAGCAAAGGCGAAACCTCGCCCTAGCCTAAGCCGAGCGGACAAACAATGACAAGTCGACACGAAGAACCCCCAAAGCAGCCCAGAGGACCAACCTAAACCCAGCCGGACAACAAATGCTCGAACAAGACATCCAGAACATAATATAATATTCCTGCCCCCGTGCCTCGAATCCTTATGGCTCTTTGTAAAGCCTTGTTCCGACGACCTGTGGCTTGGTCGCTCGACTTGTGTACTGTGGAA
Organism: Araneus ventricosus; assembly: GCA_013235015.1. Taxonomy (NCBI): domain Eukaryota; kingdom Metazoa; phylum Arthropoda; class Arachnida; order Araneae; family Araneidae; genus Araneus; species Araneus ventricosus. The sequence continues at coordinate 33,325 of BGPR01009516.1, forward strand.
TGTGGTCGGTGGAATTCCGAACAGTCGCGCCGTTCCGACGGCGCGTGGCTTGGCAAATCTCTCGGCAGCGATCGAGTGAACGGATGCACTGGCGCCGTCTGACCCTTTGATGTGCGAGCTATTTACCGCCACAACACGGGAAACAACAGATGCACTTACAAGTCCACGAGCCACATCGATTCTTCCCATTCCGACGACAGGAAATAACGCGAACCGCGGACGAAACTCGTGGGAAGACAGGCCGTTGGAACGCAGCTTAAGCGGTTTGAATGGACAGAAATTGCAAACTTACTGAAATCACCAAGCAACTATACTGAAAACAAGGGATTGGTAACATGAGGGATACAATAACTGAGGAGGATACTGTATGAGGGATACAATGTTTGAGGTATACTGTATGAGAGGGATGACAAACACAATTGGAAAAACTGTTACAGAACAAGAATGCGGTAAAATAGCTAAAGTATGAAAATGAGCATGGGTCCCACAAACAGCAAGCCGCCACCAACCGAAAAATCTACCGAGACTCTCATAACTGGAGATCATCAATACCACCGGCCCTTTATTGACAAACATTAGCAGTACATGCATGACATATAATGAAGTGGAAAAATAATTTAAAGGAAATAGAGAGTGTAATATGAAACATATAAGATTCAACTAAGAAAGGCAATAGAATAAAGGTTAAACGCTATTACACACAAGAGGAGGTATAACAAAGCATAACCCGCCCTTACCGTACTGCCGTAGAAAATATTACGGGAATTGTGAACTACGCAAAACTAGCCCCATAACGAGCGTGTTATGCGCCGTAACCTCACAGGGAGGTGCCATTAGTCAGCCTTATCACTAATATTGTGCTCCAGAGGAACACACGCGAAAAGTTACGAAGGAAAAAAATACGCTGATTAAAACGAGAATGACTGAAGATTTCAAGAACATTAGTTCATATACCTAAATCTGCAGAAGTCA
>BGPR01009516.1:34363-51826 GCA_013235015.1 Araneus ventricosus
AAGAAAATTTGTCTGATTAAATCGCGAATGAGTGAAGATTTCAAGAACATTAGTTCATATACCTAAATCTGCGGAAGTCAAAGAAAGAGACGAAGACTCAAATATAATGGTCGAAAATCGTAAATAAAGTGTAGTAAAAATTCGACAATATTCGTCTATGTCGTACGTCCTTGATATGTAGGGTTGCCATAAGATCCGTATATACTGGACTGTCACCGTATTTCACTTCTCAGTCCCGTATTACTATTTGTCCCGTTTTCTCTCTAAACTCTTCTTCATTATAATTTTAAAATGACTTGCGACCGATTTCACAATTATGAGAACGAAGAAAATGATATAATTAAGAAAATAAAATCAATTTTAAAATATGACTGGGCTAAAAAGATTAGTCTTGTATCCTTATTATTCTATGTGCTCATTTTATTGGATTGCTTAAACTTTATTGATTTTTATCAGGGTAAAATAAACCATTACATATTTTTCATGTTTTATTTATTTAGTTCCTAAACGTTCCTATCAATGCTTGGCAATTATGGCATCCCTATTGATATAAGGCTAAAATCAATATTACATCTCTATACTGGGTGGTTCAGAAGTCCGGAACAACTAAAAAAAAATCAATAATTTGCAAACAAATGCTGCTTGGACAAGGATGCAAATGAGATTGGATTTTTTATCATATAATCAAAGTTCATTGGCTGTGTGATTTTCAATGTAAACCAACAGATAGTTCTGAAGTTGTCAGAGCGATTCATTGCAGAAGATTAGACGCTGGTAGGAAGAATGACTTGCAAACATCCAATGTGTCGTTCTCCGTTCAAGGGCTCGGTTGTCTGACGAAAAACCACTTTTTTCGCAGCATTAAGTAGAATTTCTGAGTATACGACAGAACATGAGTAAGAAAAATGTTGTTTACCGCTGTAGAAAAGTGTTTTTCGTCGTCTGACAGCTGCGTTCCTCAATGGCAGACGGCCCATTGAACGTTTACAAGTCTTGACTCGTCTCATTGTCTTAACTTACGCAATGCATCATAAGACCTATTGTAAAATCATCTGATGGTTTAGATTACAAACTATATTACGGTAAACTATATTACGGTACGAAACAAATTCTGGTTTCATGTAAAAAAAAACAGTTTTATATCGATTCTTTCTGTGCAAGCGGCAACTTTCAGATTCATTTGTTTGCGAATTGTTCCAGTTGCTCTTGACTTCTGAATCATCTAATATATCAGCAATTCATAGTCTTTTTCTTAACTTCCCTTTGTTTTAGTATAGAGCATTTACAAGGTGTTTCAAAATGTACTGACCGTTTTCAAAATGGGATTACAAGAAAACGGTGACAATATAAATGTTCGAAGTCAGAAATTTTTTTAGTTCACTTTTTTGTAGTACAAACTTTCATCAACAGATGGGGCTGAGCATCCAGTCTGACAATCATTGGAAAACTCATGGAAATTACATGACAATGTTCTCGAAATGCCCTCCGTCTGCTGCAATCACATGTTTCAACCGAAGTACAAAATTAGCAGCGATATTCTATAAAGTCTTTATTGGAATAGTTCGCATTCATCGCAGACGGTCTGCACCAGGTCGGTAATTGTAGTAGGAGTTTTTAGGCCCACTGCATCTTTCAATTGGCTTCACAAGAAGAAATCACATGGATTGAGATCTGGCGGACTCACTGGCATTCTCGCATGCCTCTTATACAGCAACATGATGCTGCAGCGACATCTGTTGGCGAAATTTTGTACTACAAAAAAGTGAACTACAAACATTTATGACTTCGCATATTTATATTCCGCAAGAATGACTTCAATATCTGTCAACATTTTGAAAACCGTCGGTCCATTTTGGAACATCCTGTATGTCTATGCAACAGGAACATAAGGCTGCGAGATAATTTAATCTCGTTTTAAACAAGCAGAATGAAATAAGGTCACAGCAATGAAGTGACTTCACATTACTTACGTTATCACATATTTTTATCACCTTCACGTTTGATTTACAGAGATCTTTTTCTGCAAATACGGAAGAAGTAAATAAAAACTTTTCCTAACTTTTGTGCATTTGTCGGAATTTCTGTTCCCTCCCCCACATACACCCTGTCGAGAAGAATCAAGGTTCAGAGCGCTCTGGGCTGTGGAAAAGACACGGAGCAAACTTGCTTCCAATCTTTGAAGAAAAGAAAAGAAAGTAAAAAATTAGAGAGGAAAAATCTAAAGGGGATTCAAACCTACCTCTGTAATTTTATATGCATACCATTTAAAACGGCTAATCAAATGTCCATGCTTTTTTTTCAATAATTTCGAATGTTTACTTCAGTTTCATTAGAAAATGTGATTCAGCCAGAAATATCTTGGTTAAATAATTTTAAAAATTCGCAACAATAAAAAATGTCACTAATTCTTTAATAAGAAAAAGAAATTCGTTACATCTAAATTCATTATCCACAGGTGATAAGAAGGTATGACAAGAATCTGCAACTTTTCTGATTTCTACGAAATCATAAGCTACTGAAGATTCCGAGAACGCAGTTCTCATATTAAAATAAGCAGAAACCATTGAAAGGGACGAACTCTTCAACATGTCGGTAGAAAACCAATGATATATTGGTAAAGATTCTGGAATATTCTTCTCTTTCGTTCATCCTAGATAGCCATCTTTAAGGGCCAAATCAGTGATGGACAAGTAAATATCACAAAATTTGTTTATTTATTATTTATTTAAAGATAATGCACACAACAAAACTCCAATTGTAGTGTTGCATGACACAAAATGAACATCAGACAAAGAATAAAAATTGAAAACACTAAAAAAAACAGATAAAATGAATTTTAAAGTTGTAAACATTGAATATTTTTTTTTAAATTTAAAATTGCAATTATGCAGTCAGTTTTAAAATAATAAAAAGCATATTAAGAATTGAAATGGAGTAAACACTTATTTTTGAAAACATTAAAGGAAATATCAAAAATATCCAAGTCTTCAGAATACTTATTAAATTTTTTTAAAATTCGTATAATGAGAAATTATCAATAGAATTAAATTTGACATATATATTTTAAAATAAGTAGTTGTTTCTTAAAGTTCTGGTTGGCAACAAAAAATGAATGCAATTAAGTATATTGCCACAATTAATCGTATGTTTGATGACTTCATAAAAAGCAGCACATATGAAAGATCTCGACGGGATTTTAAAATGGAGATGTCAAAAATATTATGCAGATAATATGAAGAAATATCCTGAGAACAAAAACGCTTACTTTCGTAAAACAAATATCTCATCAATTTAGTCTGCACTATCTCTAGAATTTTGAATTTATTTTTTTAGTATGGATCCCAAATTAGAATATAATATTCAAAATTTGATCGGACAATACTGAAATATAATACAGTATTGTACCGTTTATGCATCTTTCAAGATACTGACCTAAAGTGAAGTATAAATGAGAAAAAGTATAATCTAAATTCTACTAAACAGCTTTGATTATTACAAATTTAATGCTACTAATCCAAATTAATTTAAAATCAATAATCTTAAAGTCTTTTAAGATAGTACTAGTAAGGGAAGGAGGGTAAGAGTACGCACCTAGTGGATCTTTCGCTATAAAAATGAGAATTGAAAAGTCAGAGCCTCGAAAATATACTGAATCATAGTTTATTAACTTAGGAAGAAGGGTACAAAAAATGAGAATTTTAGCTTTAAATATATATATATATATTACGAAACGCAAGAAAAAAATGCCAAATGCGTACTCTTACCCGACGTGGCGGGTAAGAGTACGCAGGACGTGAGGCCAAGATTACGCACCCAAAAAGAAAATTTAGCAGTAGTCGCATACAAATGCTCCAATTCCTTCGTAACTGCAACATTCCTCATGCCACCACTCCTTACATAATCCACACTGGATCCAATCATCGTCATATATTTGTTCGCACCCTAGTCATATTGCTCCCTCATTATTTGGATTTCTATGGACTGGAAACTTTTTCTCCAGACAACAGCTCTTCAGATTATTATCCCAATTTCATTTTTTAATAATAATAATAATAATAATAATAATAATAAAATAAAATGCAAAGTTTTGTTGGAATGGCTGCTTCAAATTACAGAACGGATAAGAGTACGCATATCTGGTCTGTGCGTACTCTTATAGCCGCCGATGTATCGCTTCTCTAAATCGTCCATAGATGGCCGTAGAATTCACTAAAGTTAAATTCTAACGTGGCCACGTTGTTCGGAAGGGAACAAACCTCATAATAATATTTACTTCGAAAGAAAGCATTAGTCCTTTATTTACAAAAAAAATTAAGATTTCTTCACAGAAAAATTGCATGCTAACATAACGAAATCATATATTACCTGATAAATGAAAGACAGGTTGCCAACAGGGAAAAAAATCCCTGCGTACTCTTACCCTCCTTTTCCTTATGTTACTACTTAATATGGAAAACATTAATTAAATTTTAAATTTAAATATTTATTATGAAAGTGAAAAAAATTATGCCTTTATTATATATTTTGAGTACTAATTATACATTTCTTATACGATTTATGTGCACATAGGTAGGCGTTTAATTAAAAAAAAATCTTTAATCGTCTTCCGATGTGCTGATTGTCTACGAGTATTAAGTATGAATTGAATTAAGTTCGTTGAATGGTTTTCACAGGTCTTCTGACAAAAGAAATAAATTCGAAGTTTTTCGATGGAGTGCATTGCATCTTTAAAGGAGAGTGAAATGACTTATTCACATTCTTTTTCCTCATCGCTTAAATTAGCACCAGACAATTTGTATTCTATTAATTCATCAATCGTGAAAAATTTCGAAGTCGTGGTATCGGTATCACAGTTCACATACTAGAAAGGAGAAATTTTCACAAATTGCAGCGGGGGGAAACGACGTATAAACGAAGTTTGGCGTCGTATAAACGAAGCACTTTATCATTGCAATGAATAGGATTGAATCGGAACTGCGATGTAACGACTCATAAATGAGAAACGTATAAACGGTGCTTTACTGTACTTTTAAATCTTGCTCATTGAAAAAATCTTTAGTCTTTTATATACTTTAGAAATAATACTATCATTATGTAAAATCATATCCGTTTTTAATTTAAATTTACTACAGTGATTAGTTCTCCCCCACCGCGAGGCACCACGATTTCGTGGATGAGAGGCCTCCAGATAAGTAAGAGGGTCCTCACTTCCTTAATGGGTATAGTAATGGTGTGGGGTTGAGTCTCACCACGAGTTCGTGGATGAGAAGCCGCCAGATAAGTAAGAGGGTCCTCACTTCCCTAGTGGGTATAGTAATGGTGTGGGGTTGAGTTACCTCCACTCCGATGACGGAGCGTACCTCCTTCAGGAGGGGTTCGGCCATGGCCGGCGATGGCTATAAGGATTCCACCCTTAGTTTCCGAGTATAATGAGAGAATGAGTTATAATTAATTTCACTCAAGTGACCCCGGATACCAATTCAGGGTGGGGGTCATTCTTTTTTCGGTTGCGGTTCAATGTTTAGTTCTTAATGGATGACTAAATCTGCATTGGCGACTTCGCAGCAGTAGCAAAAATCTATCAAACCATTTTATTTTTGTTTTAGAAGAAGAGCGCCTCCTCCCGCTGATGTGGCATGGAAGTTTGGAGAGAGAGGTGACGACTGAGATGTCGTCTCACTTCGGTTCAAAACTGCGATATCCGTCCCAAAATAGCACTTTTATAGCTTCTTAACGGGGCAGTAATCTGACCAATTAAAGAAAATGAAAAAACGCAGCAAGAAATATCTACAGAAAGCAGGGCCGTAGCGAGGGGGTTGCGAAATTCGCCCCCGCCAAGGGCGCATACAGAAGATGGCGCAATATTTACCGTAAAGAAACAAGGAACTAGAGTTAGATTGGAACGATCTGCTGTGTAAATAATAATTATTTCAGAAGTAAGTCTTCTGTGGTTGGTTAAAAATAACGGACAAATTAAAAATCTTTCATAATATGTGTACAATTTGTAATTTATTTACTATAGTGATACATTCATTTGTTGTGCACAGTATTTTTCATCCTTATCATTCATTAAAGTTGTATTCTTTAAGAAAACATGATTTTTATTAAACCCGCTTTAAAAAAACTATAAAATTTGCTTAATCTGTGCCGAAAAAAAATTGCTGGTAGGTAGTTTTCTGGTGGTTACATAAAAGGGATGAAAAATTTATAAAAATGCATCACGTTATGGGGAGGGGGTGAGCAGTCTCGTCAGTTCTGCCAAGGTCGCAGGGTCACCTCGGTACGGACGCAACATTGTATACAGGAAAAACAAATTTTTAAAATCTCAGCTTTTAGTCAGACAATCATCTTTCTCTCAAGATACCTTGGAAATAGAAAGAAAACTTCATCGTAATCTTAGTTCACTATTCGAAAAACATCATTATTTTCTTCATTTCGTATCAGGGAATCAAGGATCAGGAGACTTTTGTCTAGAAACGACACGAGTAAACTATTTGCTCTTAAAAATGCTCTCGTGTCTCCGATCTTTGAATATAAGAAAAGAAAGCGAAGAGGTTGAAAAAAAAATGAAAAACATATACATGCTCACATACTCGACCGAGATGTTTTCTTTCCAAAATCTCCTTTCCTAAGAGAGAATATTGAATTGAACAGTTCCCTTCCATAAACCGTTAGCGAAAACAATTCAGAATCGGTTTGTCGGAGAACCAGAGGGAAAAGAAGAGGAATATTGCCTTTGTCTCTCCGGATGCAGTTATTTAGATGATAAAATACGTGGATGGGGAGGGGAGAAGAGGTGGAGACTCTTCAAATTCTTCTTTTTCATTTCTTCTTGTGTTTCAGGACATAAAATTTGCGGTAACCTTTATGGATTCTGTTAGAATCTGTTACTGTAAATAAAAATTACTTTTTAAGCTTTCAAAATAAAGCAAATTTTTAAAACCAAGAATAATAACTCGATGGATATGTAGAAGGTTTTGGTGACATATTAAGATAATTGAATTAAGAGCGTTTTGGACTATATTAGCGAGTGTCAGCTGTATTCTAAATTTTATGGTTTCGAAATCTAAACAGATATCGTCTTCCGAATATATATATATAGTAAAACCTGTCTGCCTGACAGGTTTATCATTATAGACAGAATCGTTATATACAGGTTTCACTGTATTTTTTGCATTTCGCTTTTTATATTAAAGATTAAAGTCAAAGTTTAACTCTCAATAAAAGTATTTTTGTAATATATATTATTGTAAATTAATATTTATTAAACGTACTTTTATTGATGAAACAAATGCGGCGAGCTTGACTTGCATCACGTGGCCATGGTATGTGGTCTTTCCTTCAAAATTGTAGATTTCTTTCCAACTTTGAAGATAACCCAACAATGGGAAGTCTGCTCGTCTGTCCGTCGCGTGCATGTGAACACGATAACTCAAAATTCCAACGATCTAGAGCTATAAAATTTGGCATATAATTTTATAACCAGAAGAAGTATATCAACTTGTAGTAGTGTATCAACCAGTAGAAGTGTATCAACTTGTGGGCCAAATACGTCAAAGGGTTGTCTAGTAACTCAAAAAACGAAACAAGCTAGATAAATGAAATTTGGTATGTTGTTTTGTCCTCAAAATTCAATCGGAGAAAAGTAAAGGTTTCATTGTAGATTCGATTGACTTCGCTGATTTACAAAGTTCTACACAAAACACGTTATAATGTGTGCGTATACCAGAAAGTCGAGAGGAGGACACTCCCGCTGCTCTATGTCAGTGCGAAGAAACGAGACATACTAAGCTTACAATATTGATAGAAAAATAGAAAAAAATATCTACAAAAGACAAGATAACTATAATAGAAGAAATTTATCTGGTGCGCGCAAGTGCAGCATCATCCAAAAAATTTGCGAAGTACAAAGATATAAATACAAATTAAGGAAAGTTTTGACTGTGAAAAAAAATAAAAATACAATAATATTAACAATAAACGAATGAAAAAGAACGAGGGGGAAGAAGAATTTGATGGATGGTTTTCTTCCTTATTTTGTTTCCAATTTTTTCGGGAATAGGTTTAGGCCTCAGAGGAAAATTTAATTTCGACCTTAAAGTCGGTTTTCGACGACAGTCGAGACCCGACTCCATCGAAAAACCATCATGCAAGCGGGTCTGATGCATGTTACATCCGTTGGGGTAAGATGTCCTCCTGCTGGTGTGACGTGGAAATCTGGAGAGGGAGATTGAAAATTACGACGTCAAAACAGCCGTCGTGTAGCTGCAAAACGGGTCGTTAAAATAACTAAACTAAATTAAAACATAATATTGAACTATTGTACAATTGTTTCATCGTAAGAATTCATAATACTCCTTCCAATTTAAAAAGACATGAAAAAATACCTGGTTTCACAAAGAAGTATAGCATATCATCAGTAATCTAAAGCAATAATTCTAAATGCAAAATATATTCTTGACGTAACGCACAACCGAAGCTCAACAATGTTAAAGTGCAATGAAAGTTTTAAAAGATAACGTGATGATAAATATTGAAAAATAGAAACTTAGTATACCGTAAAAGCTCAAAAATATTTAATTGACGATAAAGATTTGATTTCGATAGTTTCCTTTGTTTAATCAAAGGAACTTGCTATGCACTGAATAGCATTCTCGTATTTAATTTGGGATGATCTTTCTTCTTAATGTTCTTTAAGCATCGGAAAACAGCTTTAGTTTTCTTGCTTTCCTCGCAATACACGAAGCTGAGCAAATATTTCTTCGGTACGTTGAACATCATTTTATTTAAAAAGTCGTGCTCACATCGGAGCTGCAAGCCACCATAGCTCAGTGGTTAGAGCACTGGTCTTGTAAACCAGGGGTCGTGAGTTCAATCCTCACTGGTGGCTAAGATTAGTGTGTCGTTTATTTTAAGTATAATCTTAAGCTGCCTCTTCTTAATGATATTTTAAATTCAAATTTAACCTTATAACAGTTTTTAATTTACTGTTTAATTAGATGCAGATTCTGTTTTGAGGATGTGTTATTAATTTAACTATGAGTTCAAAGAACACTTGAGTTGTTTAAGAAAACTACGCAATTTTGATAACGAATATAATTCTTTAAATGACTTAATTTTAGCTAATAAGTTTATAAGGCGATAATTCAGTGCATGCATCACGATTGGACAAGACAATTACAGGGTTAATATCCAGTTTAGAGAGTACATCATGTACTATCTAAAACTGCAGAATGAAAACAGAAATATCTCGGACATTTAGTTAGTTCTGGATGGAATATTTTTCTGTTGATGGAGTTATTATCAACTCGTGAAGCGCAACGGTGTTAAGGTCCCCCAAATAACGAAAAAAATAGGGAGGGGGAGGAATACAAAGACAAAAAAACTAATAATTTCAATTAAAAAGAAAAATGACGCATTCCGTGAATATAAAGATAAAATGTCACCTTTAAAAATGGCCAAATGCGCAAAAATAACACAAAATGTAATTTGATATAAATTTTTTAAGGACTTCGAAATTCATAAGAAAAATTGAGTCTGAAATACAGTGGAACTTGGCTAATTCGAAGCTGATGAGAGCACAATAAGAATTATATTTATCCAAATTCGATTCGACTGGATTTAAAAATGAGCACAGGAGGAGAAAAGAGCAATGTTTAAACTAAAAATAGCAGTAAAAATTCATTTTTAATATTTTAATTTTTTTAAATCTTAAACAGTTTCAATAAATAATGCAAATTTAATGTATAAACAGCAATAAATATTAATAAGCAAAGTGATAATAATCAGAATTAATTTTTTTAATAGCGTTTAATATTTATTAAAAAAAGTTAGCAATTTCAATAGACATAACTAAGAAATATTAACAAATAAATAGTATTAAAATAATAGTAACAAAATTTACTTTATTTGAATACAGAAGTTGTTAATGAAACTTCAGAAATAAACAGATCATTTCACACCTAACCTGTTTCATTTATTTTTTTAAGTGAAAAATTTATTGTTACTTGTTTGATTGCATACATTTTACAACAGTAAAGTCCTCAAAAGCATTAAATAATCATTCATTTCCGATAATTTAAGACACTCGTTAGCATTTCACTAACGAAAAAATAATAACAAAATAATTCAAACTTTTAATTTTTGAACTTTTAATTAACAAATAAATTCTAATTAAGAAGACATTTTAACATTTAGTTAAGATAAAATTTCAGGGAACGAAGAAAAAATTTGCCAAGTTTCACGGTGCTAAAAGTTGGGAACTCCATTGTCCCAACATTTATATTTCGTGATATTATTGCATCATCCCTTATTTTTTGTTACTGTATATCATAATAGATGGCAGTCAGTTCAAGAAATGCTGACAATGCTATCAAAATTAAAGTTTTAAAAAAGAGAATTGAAATCGTTTTATTGAAACGATAAAGAATTTTCGTCTCCGTTTTATGACAGCCAGAACGTGAAATAATAAAGATATAGTGCGCCTTTTTGCTGGTAAAGCATGAATATAAATAAAGTAATCTTACATCATTAATCTTCCAAGACGAGAAGGATTTGTTGAGTAAAAGTAATTTATTCATTCTTTTCTCAATTCATATAAACCGACTTCGAGTGCAATATCGTCGTTTTGATGCCAAGATATGGAACAAGATAAAATACAGCTCATATACCAAAATAAAACCCGTGGTGTTAAAAATACTTTAATCAAATGAGTTTCGTTGCTATTTATTGTGTGTGTAAAAAAAGAAACGTTATTCGTTTGCATTATTTTTCGGAACTAATTAGTTAGGTGAGATAAATGATGAATTGTAATATGAATTGAAACTCCTGTTACCACAAAAATTTTAGAAAAGCTAAAAATTTCACATTCCTACTAGATTATTCAAATCGATTGTTAAGGGACCACTGAATGTAAACCAGTTGAAGTATTTCATTATATTTTAATAAATAATTGTTTTTAGTTATATACTGATTATTATATTTTATTAATTTTCTAATCATTTATATATTTGCGACGAGAAGATTTTATCGTTAGAAAAGAGAACTGCGTATGAAAATAAACTGAATTAAAAGCAATTTTTGAAAACACAGTTTTTTAGTGAACTAAATAGCAGAACATTTTTTATTTTAAAAATATCAATTGTTTCTCAAACTCTCTATCAGATGGAGCCACTTGTACTGAAAAATCAAAATTTAGTCTAATTAATGATTAACCGATAATAAAGTTCTGAGAGTTTTAAAATAGTACATAGCCATCGAGAACACACAAATATATAAAGTTTAAAAAATTTAGTGTGTCAGGAAGGGAGTGAAAAATCGATTAGAATTACTACCATCTATATAAACATGAAGCGAGTCAAATTAAATAAAAGTGTTTATTAAAAAAATAAACTTTAAGAAGACTTGCTCCATCAATTCGAATGATCCTACTGATTGCTTAGTGGTATCTGAATATAACTGCCTTTTTTGTGTTCTGCGCTTGCCAACAAAGTTCATACGCGGAATCTCGAATTACCTGCAGGCAACATCATTATTTATTTATTAATTTACATGATGGAAGCAGGACCGTACCGAGGTAACCCTGCGCTTTTGGCAGAAAAAAGCAGGGAGCAGCTTTTGGCCAAAGCTGCTCCCCCAACTATATGCTACATTTTTGTTAATTTTTCATTCCCTCTATGATCCCTCCCCCCCGGAAAAACAACCTGCCTGCATTTTTTTTCTTACACTGATTTAGCGAATTTTATATCCTACTATATAAAAAATCTTCGTCAAGCCCATCATAGCCAGCAAAGCGAAGTGCAGTTACTAGCTATCTATAGGCAAAGCAATTAACAACTATCGCGATTTTTGATCAGCTACAGAAGGCTACTTGAATTCTTTTTTATTTACACAGCAGACCGTACTAATCTCTCCGAAACCTTCTCTTCTGGATGGTTATTTTTGTACTCCCTTCTACCTGCACCCTTGGCTTGGGCCAATCCCATTACCCCTTCGTTGTAGCTCTGGATGCAAGTTAACATCGCCTCTGCAAACGATTTTATTTGTTTCATTATACTAATTCCGCCCAACTTTAGTAGTTCGATTTACCATTTTTTTCTTGTCCAGAACTAGATGTAAGATTTGCAAAAAAATATAGGTATGTATTATTTATTTAGAAAAATATAAAGCTAAACCCATTGTTTTTACTGTGTGGGGGGAGGTGCAAGGCATATAGATAGATGCCAATGTAGCAGGAGTGCTGCTAAAACATACTGTTAGTGCCTTTATTTCACTTTATTAAGTCCAAGTATGACAAATGGAGGTAGGAAATAATAATAAAAATAAAAAAAGTTTTTAAAAACACGCTTATAATTGTGTACTAAAGAGTAGAACACATTTTTTTAAATAAAAAGATTAGGAGATGAAAGCAAAAACTATGCAGCCTCAAGTGAAAAACATCAATTTATATTTATTTTTTTATCAGTACTCAGGCTGCCATCTATATGTTGTAAATTGATTTAATAAAATTTTCCATATGTATCCTATAGGCAGCAACAGGCATTAGAGCTGCAGTCTTATTCTCGAGATTTTAGAAGACAAAATTGGGTATGTTGCTTAAAGGCAACACCGGGCATTTAAGGGTTAAAATAGTGTATCATCTTCGAGAGCACATAAAAGTATAAAATTTAAAAAGGGTAGGACACCAGGAAGTGAGAAAAAAATTAATTACATAGCTTCATTTTACAAACATAAAAGAGTCAAGTTAAATAAAAGTATGTAATAAAAATGACGGGAGGCTGTCTTTTTCAAACAGCCGCTGATGTTAAAGGCGTAGGACTAATTGACTCGCGTAACTCTTTTCCGATTTTCACATTTTTTGTAACTTCTGTTGTTACCCTTTATCTCTAAAATAAGACATTAGTTATGTTTTTAGCACATGTAGTTACAGAGATATAGAGGATCGCGTCACCAATTCATGCGTACTTTTGCCCAACTTTGCGACTCAGTAGTCTCTGAACTACAATTCCGATTTTCTATTTTTTTGTAACTTCTGTTGTTCTCTTTATTTCTAAAATAAGACATTAGTTAGGTTTTTAACATATGTAGTTAACGAGATATAGAGGATTTCCCATACAACGTTTTTTGTGGCGTTTTGGTGTATGAATGAAATTTCTTCCTGAGACCCCAATGGGAGGAACGTAATCCTACGTTAAAAGTGTGTAAAAATAGTATTCCTCTGGGACCGCTGAATCAATGGTTTAATTATCGACATTGAAATGTTTGCAATACCGGCTTTCCTTCAAACATTTAACGAGTAAAAGCTGCTTAAATACTCTGAATTCAGAGCAGAATGTCTTAAAACTGACTTTTCAGCATAAAACTGAATTTGTTGCACTTCAACGAATGCGAAACATTTTCCCATCGAAAGATTTTTGTCAACCTCAAACACGACTGGATTCAACCATCTTTAAAAGATTAGGACTAGTTGTAAGATTCAGTCGCCTCTGCTTCTAAGCAAGGATCATTTAATGGTAAACTAATTTATGCAACCAATAAAGAAGCCACTCCAAGTCTTTTGGGAAAATTTAATTCGATTTTGTACGCGAGATTTATTGAAACGCTCGTTAACGAGGTGGGTGTAATGAGCTTTATTTAAATAATGCCGTTTCGGTGGTTAATTATTTTGTCAACAAGAACAAAATGTGTTTAATTCTCATTGGACAGTTTGTGATGATTGTGAAATGAAGCTTGTTTATAACTTCTTAATGATATCCATGTATTATGCATTGCAGATTCCATTCTTTGAAATCATTTATATATAAATTTCATTCTTTTACATGAAGGAGTAACGTGCAGATTTGCGTAAACAGAATTGTTCAAACAAGTCAAAATGCAATAAAGATAAGACTTGGATGCTTGGATATTCGGGAATCGTGTTCAAATTTCTATCATTATACGTTATTAAAATTATTCCTCTGGGTAATCGCATGCAGTAGCATGCAGATTTGTGTAAACAGAATTGTTCGAACAAGTCAAAAAGAAATGAAATAAAGATAAGACTTAGATGCTTAGATATTCGGAAATCGAGTTCAAATTTCTATCATTATATGTTATTAAAATTATTCCTCTGAGTAATTGCATGCAGTAACATGCAAATTTCTGTAAACAGAATTGTTTAAACGAGTCAAAAGGAAATGCAATAAAGATAAGACTTGGATGCTTGGATATTCGGAAATCGTGTCAAAATTTCTATCATATGTTTTTAAAATTATTAAAAAAATTATTTTCATTAGGTTATCGAACTCTCGGCACGCAAAAGTGGGAAAATGTTTTTTATCGAAATAATTTTTGTAGTGTTTCCAGTTCACCAGGTCCAATGAAACAATTGACTATACACTTAATTTTAAACCTTTCTTGTTTAACATTGCGTTGGTGTTGAATGCTTCTCTTCCAGTCATTTTTGCCAGTGACTGTGCTTTCACAAACTTTAATATAACTTGACTTGTTTCACGTTTGTAAAAATGAAATTCACTTCTTGGAGTGCAAGAGTTCTGAAATTTGACACAATTCTTCTGGATGACAACACATGCATTGGATTAGAATGACATACCGGCATTTTCGTAACTTAATTATCAGTTAATCGATAAATTTTGATTCCATACAAGAGGCACCACCTGGTAGTCAACTTCAGAAAAAAAATATTTGCTTCAAGATTCCATTATGCAGTAAAATCCTGGTTAACAGAAACCAGGTTATGCAAAATGGCAAATCCAAAAAACACGTACTCTACTGCGCGGAAATAATCCCGAAGAAGAGACAAGAGACTTTTTTGCAAAGATATCCCCATTTTTTTCTTTTAAGCCTTCCAAAGATGGTCAGTGATTAATTTTAAACTGCTGAAATTAAAATTAATGGGTATTAACAATATTAATTACGATATTGCGCCGAACTCGCTGCAGCGAATATTACGCCCGACGGAGGGTTAACTTCAATAAAGAACACGAGTTTAGAATACAAACAGAATTCGTTTTACACTCAAAATTTTTTAGAATTATATACTGTAACTCTAATAAAATGTGGCTATAAAGATTGTTTATATTAAATTTAGAGCAATTATGGCTTAAGCATTTTCGGATGGTATGCGCATTAAATATAAAAATATTTTCGTTTTTATTTCAATACACCATTAGATAAAAAAATGTATTAAACGTTTTTTAAACGGAAAACAGATTTTGTCACACGAAGTATCGAGGTTTCTATAAATTTTCATTTGACGGAATCATCAACATTAGTTAAACTGCAACATTTTGAACTCTACTACATGGAGGATCGATATTATCGAAGTATCGGAGATCTTCCTGGGGCATTTAGTTAACCAATAAAGCGAGGCGTCCCCCTCCTCTTCCGAATGAAGTGAACTGAAGGGAAACGGAGTGCAATTCAGCTTTTTAAATCCAGTTTAGCGGTCTTTTATTTGGCTCCTCAACTCCGTCATTCGCCTTTGTTTCTGTTTTGTGCTGCTAATTCTCTCGCTATCTATTGAAGCTCGACGTTCTGTCATTTCCTTCGTTCAAATTGTGGCTACTTGACCCTAGCTTTTGGTTTCACAATATAGAAGGCATTAACCTTTAAAATACAGTAAAAACCCCGTTTACCGAAACCCGGGTTATCCGAAATACCTCTGAAATCGTAAATACAAAAAACACGAACTGTGCTGCACGGAAATAATCGTGAAGGCGATACTTTTTTCAAGGATGTCCCCACTTTTTTCTTTTAAGCCTGCCAAAGATGGTCAATGATTAATTTAAAACTGCTGAAATTAAAATATAGGGTATTAACAATATTAATTACGATATTGTTTACCTGTGCCTGTCAGACGCATTGCGCCCGACGGAGGTTTAACTTTAATAAAGAACATGAGTGTAGCCTACAAAGATAGTTTCGAATTCGTTTTGCACTCAAAATTTTTCAGAATTATATACTGTAACGCTAATAAAAAGTGGCTATAAAGATTGTTTATATTAAATATAAAGCAATTATGGTTTAAGCATTTTCGAATGGTATGCGCATTAAATATAAAAGTATTCTTGTATTTATGTTTAAATATTTTACGTTACGTTAAAAATTTATTTCGAATCTGCAGATTGTGATAGAGTGAATTCATGCGACGTCACAGTCAACAATAACAAACGTAACTCAGCATGCCATCTTAGACCTAACTGAATTGGAAAATAATGATAGGGATTTATATAATATGTTTTAAATGTTTCGTGATTTTAAAGAATTTTCAGAGGTTGTTAAAAAGATTTATAAAGCGATAATTCAAAAAAGTTTAATCAATGCTTTATTTTTTTAAAAAAACTTTAAGATAATTTTATGCATCCATATTCTTTTTTATTTATGTGGATGTTTATTATAAAAAGCTCAAAATGAAGATTTATTTACTTTATTTTCTCAAATCACAGGAAATACAAATATCTTCTCAACTTCTGGAACACAAACTCACGAGTTCTGCTCAATAAAAAGTGTCAGAAACTTCCCATGCTGTCGCCTATAGCTTAATAACACTTTCAGCAATTAAACACATGAATCGCTAAATCAGGTACAATAACATAATTACACAATATAAATAAAGAAGTGCCTCTGCACTCATGCAATGAAAAACTCATCTTGCAGAAAATAAATAAAATGATCGTTTGTAATGATGTAATTTAAATTCATTATATAAACGAATTGTTTGCAGTGACGATATTAACTTACATATTATGAACAAGTTTTCAGGTATGTTTACATGCCTGTACTACGCAATTCCGGTGTAATGCTAAGTCAATGGAATCTTCAAAGCGGAAGTCTAACATCAAGCAGATAAAGTCAAGGTTTTTGATGTAAATAAACAAACCAGAAAACTCGTCCATAAATACATGATGAATCATTTGCAATAATGTAAGTTATTTACTTAAAAGAAATAATGAAATATAAAATAAATAATTAGGACTAGTAATATTTTTATCACTTTATCAATGAATAACAACATATTCCCTTCATATTTCATTTCCTTTTTCTATAATTTCTTTTTTCTTTCAATTCACCTGATGTCATATTCATAATTGTAGTCAGGAGTAATTGTGCATGTTGTTTGACATTTAATTGCACATCGTCTTTTCGCAGTTCTCATTCTTTCCCATCGCCACATCCTTTTGCTCTGCGAATTCTAAAATTAAATTGCTGTGGTGCAATTGACGTTTGCCACATAAACATGAATAGACTCCATTAAATACCTAGCTTAAAGAACTGGAAATATCACGTAATCTGAAACTCATACAACACACTTCAAAACGCGGTATTTATACAATATCAATATCTTGTAATCTCTTTAATAGCAGTTTTAACTTATCAATATTCAGTCAACGTTGGAAAATTAGCTTTCATAAACATACTCATCCGAAAATCGTTTGTCCTCAACAGCTTTCAAAAGAGTCCATT
>BGPR01009517.1:0-57136 GCA_013235015.1 Araneus ventricosus
CCGATCCTGTAGGAGGAGCTCGCGCCGCCATCTTGGATTTCATCCCCTTTTTTAGTTTTTTCTAAATATCTCAAAAACTATTCAATTTTAAAATTACAATTGATTTAACAAATTAAAGAGCGTAAAATTCCCTACTAATACATACTTTTTTTTTTCATCCAGCTTTAACAATTTCAGAGATAATGGATATCAAAATCTGCCGCCATCTTGGATTTCATGCCCGTTTTTTAGTTTTTTTTTAATATCTCAAAGCCTATTCAATTTTCACATTATATATTATAACCAATTTGAAGAGCGTAAAATTCCCTACAAACACATGCTCTTGTTTTTCTTTTAAGTTTCATAGTTTCCGTGATAATGGGTCTCAAAGTTTGTCGCCATCTTGGATTTTTGCCCCCTTTTTGTTTTTTTAAAAAAATATCTCGAAAACTATTCAATTTTCAGTTATATGTAACACATCAAATTAAATACAATGAAATTCTCTAATAATATGTGGGTTTTTTTTTTTTTTTTAGCTATAATAGTTTTCGAAATAATTGGTCTTGTATCTAGCTACAAGCTTGGATTTCGTCCCCCCCATCTTAGTTTTCTTTGAATTTCTCAAAAAACTATTAAATTTTAAATTACATAAGATACAGCTGATTTGTAAAAAACTCTTAGTTCAGGATTTTCTCCCAGTCAACAAAGGGTTTCAAGAAAAGCAATAAATCATATAGCTTTGAAAATTGGTACAAATGTTCTCGAGGGATTTATGATAAACATACTAAAAGTCCCCGGTCCGGGGGGGGGGGGGTTGAGCTTGCTCCGCCATCCTGGATTTCATCCCCCGTTTTTAGTTTTTCTTGAATATCTCGATAACTTTTCAATTTTCAAACTACGTATGGTACAACAATTTAAAGAGCATAAAATTCCCTACAAATATATACTTTTATTTTTCTTCCAGCTTTAATAGTTTCTGAGATAATGGGTCTCAAAGTTGATCGCCATCCTGAATTTCATCCCCCTTTTTTAGTTTATCTTATAAATCTATTCAAATTTTATATAGTCAGCAAATTAAAGAGCGTAAAATTCCCTATAAACGCATTTTTTAATTTTTGTTTTAGCTTTGATAGTTTGAGATAATGCGTCTCAAAATTTGCCGCCATCTTGTATTTTATCCACTTTTTTTAGTTTTTCTTCAATATCTCGAAAACTATTTGATTTTCAAATTACATGTAATACAACAAATTATTGATCGTAAAATTCCCAACAAATGTATACTATTTTTTCTAGCTTTAATAGTTTCCGAGATATTCAAGAAAAAAAGGGGGGGGGGGGGGGGAAAATTCCAAAAGGGGGGTAAATTTTTGAGACCCATTTTCTCAGAAACTATTAAAACTAAAACAAAAATAAAAGAATGACTTTATAGGAAATTTTACGATCTTTAATTTGCCGATTACATAAAATTAAAAAATTGATTGTATATCGAAATATTCAAGAAAAATTTTTAAAAAGGGGATGAAATCCAAGCTGGCTATAAAGTTTGAGAACCATTATCTCGGAAACTATTAAAGCTAGAAGAAAGACAAAGGCATTTATTTGTAGGGAATTTTACGCTCTTTAATTTGTTAAATTGTAATTTGAAATTAGAATACTTTTCGAGATATTCAGGAAAAACTAAAAAGAAGACTATTAAAGCTGGAAGAAAAAAGTAGTATTTATAGGGAATTTTGCGCTCTTTAATTTGTTAAATCACATCCATTTTGAAAATTCAATAGTTTTCGAGATATTTAGGAAAAACTAAAAAAGAGGGGATGAAATCCAAGATGGCGCCGCGAGCTCACGCCCCCAGGACTGAGGACATTTAGTATGTTCGTCATAAGCCCCTCACGAACATGTGTACCAATTTTCAAAACTATATTATTTAATATTTTTTTCACCCCAATTTTGGACCTTCGTTTACTGTAAATCTGTTACTTACTAAATCTGTTTTCTTTCATTTATTTTCATTTTATTTATTTTTCTCATTATTAATGGCAACAACTTTTTGTACAACATTAGTAAACACCTCAACTCAAAAATCATGTTTTGATTTTAGACCATGAGATATCGCTAATAACAGTATCCTTAGCCTTTTTTACTACTATAGTTGCCCTATCATTAATAAATTTTCAGAAACGCACCTCAAATCTTGTAATGTCATTCAAACAACGACTCTTAGAATAGTCCTTGGAATACCAATCTGGACTCCTAACATTATCCTATTAAAGCTAGCAGGGCAAGAAATCCTGTCGGTAAAAATCAGGCATTTAGCAATTCAATTTTTTATCAAACAAATTGCGACTCACCCCTTCTTTCCTTTGACCCATACTACCGAGAAGTTTAATTTACAGCTAGTTGAAAAAGATGTAGAATTCCTCAGAGTCACATTTCATAATCTTAATTGAATTCCAGACCATGTAATAACCCTCCCAGTTCTTCCTCACTCCAACCCAAACTTGTGTGAAATTTTTCTTAAAGACTTTTATTTTCAAAGCAAAGAAATCCCAGTTTCAATAATCACCACTAGCTTCACTGAATTCATCCAAAACCTTTTCCCAAATCATTACATTATTGCTATTGACGGTTCGAAATTGCATTGTTACACATCAATTGCGGGTCTCTAATATTCAACAATTCTCTTTTCGTATTAATCCTTTAAATTCTGTTTTCACAGCAGAAGTCTTGGCGATTTGCCAAGCATTGGATGAATTATCAGTTCCTGAAAAGGATATTTTAATCCTTTCTGATAGCTATTCAGCACTATCTTCTCTTAAAAGCAGAAAAAAGTTTTATGTATGCAGAAATTGAGTAAGGAAACTGAAGAAGAAAAAAAGATTCTTCGGGAAAAGGACAGAATTAATCATGCGAAACATAGATTAAAACAGAAAGGAAAGAAACATCACCACATCAGTAGCTCAAGCAAAGCATTTGGAAATAATCAAGCTTTAGGTAAAGCTATTTCACGTGCTAAAAATAATCTTCCCAATAGTCCAAATAAACGAGTAGCAGTTATTCAAAAGCTAGCAAGTCAATTTTACCTCCTAAAAACTACACAAGTAGGTAATAATGGTATTGATGACACAACAAAAGAAGCAGTTATATGTTTCTATGCTAATGATAACATATCAAGTCAAGCTGCAGGCAAGGTTTTTGTATTTTGAGAAATGATATGGGTAAATCAAAGATTCAAAAGCGATATCTTCAATTAACACTTGGAGGAGTATACAGACTTTACATTGAAGATCATCCATCACACAAAATTGGATTCAGTAAATTTGCAAGTTTAAGACCCAAACACATATGCTTATGAAATGAAACACCTAGCAATATGTGCATCTGTGTTTATCATGAAAATATAAGGCTACTGTTAGAATCCTTGCCAGTTTTTCCTAACTGTGTAACAGAATTTGTGAAAACATTTGATAATGCAATGATAATGATGAGAGCTGGCTTCAAACATGCAATGATTGTAAAAAACCTCAAGCTCTATAGAAAATTTGTAGAATGTCTTGTTGAAGTTAAGTCTCAAGTTTCATATAAGCAATGGACAAAATCAGCAGACGGAACTGTAGTACAAAACAAAAATCGTACTGCTTTGAATGATGTTCTAGATTTATTAGGGAAACAACTTGCATATTTCCTGTGGCATGTTTATGCAAAGCGCACACAGTCTACATTCTTTACAAATTTAAAACAAAATCTGCCATGTGGAAAACTTTTAATTCAAGCTGATTTTAGTGAAAATTATTCTCGCACTTATCAGGATGAAATTCAGTCTGCACATTGGCAGAAAACATCTTCCACACTGTATATATACTACTATGGTCTATTATCGTGGTAATGCCACTGTTATTGATGTTAGTTCTGAAACTTATGTTGTGACCTCTGATTATAACCACCACGATAAGTACACAGTAATTGTATTTAATAAATTAATTCTAGAAAAATTTGAAGAAAAACATCCAGAGTTAAAAGTACAACCTGTGGCGGCCCGTGTTATGTAATCTTGGGGGTGCTGTCCTTCCTATGCATTTTTAATCCTTTACAGCACAGTAATGTATATTTGAACCACTTACATTTTTTGGCTTTTTTCATTAACTTTTAAGTAGTCTTATATTTAATGAATAGCTAATAACATCTTTTCTTCAAATAGGTAAGTATTTTAACAAACTAATTGTAATAAAAAATTTAAGCTCGACATTTGTTTTTCACTTTCGTTTTCTATATTCCTTACTACATTAAAAAAAATTACATCAAAATGACAGTATAGTACAGGAATAAAATAATTTTCTTATTAATTAACGAGAAAAAATGCTGTATAACTAATATAAACAGAAGCATAAGCGAATACTATTTATTAGTATCATTAAAATTATTTAAAAATAAAATCCATTCTTGTTTTGTTTTCAGCAAAAGAACAAAAACATTAACCTTGATACTTGTACAACGATTAAAAAATTTTACATCCATTGAAATCAAAAGAGCTACATTTAATCGTATCCCGATTCATATTGTGTGCGTCAGAAAATATTTTATTCTTTTTTTAATGTTAGAAAGCCGAGTTCAAACTCTTATGTATTGTGTAGTAACCCGGAATTGTCAAGAGGAAAAAAAGATGATTAATTTATTCTATTACATCTATCTAAAGGTGGACTGCGATAATTTAAATTGGGAATATACTTATCAATATTTCTTAAGAAATTCTGTTCCTTGAAGCGAACCATGTTTTATTCAAAATCGAGGCTTCTTAAACTATGAATCATGATCCCAAATAGAAAGATACAGAATATTAGGGTTCACAAAAAATTTGAAAACATATTTGTATCATGAAAAATTTCTTTTATGTATTTTATCAGCATTCATAACTAAAAATCATCAAAAAAATCTTTTCGATTGTAAGAAATTCCATTACTATAAAAAAAACTTTTCAATTAAATTTTTATTTATCATTAATTATCTTTCATTTCTTTTCAAAGTTTTAGCTCACAAAAAAATTTTCCGTGCTAGAAAACGTTTAAAACTCCGTCTCTAAATGCGATGGGAACTGTCGAATTCTACCGTTCCCTTTTAACTTAAAATTATGGTAGAGAAAGGTAGGAAAAGCCAGCGCTGGGTGAATGCGTATGTGTGAAAGGCCGAATTTGGTGCTGCAATGATCTAGTTCCCATTTGAATTGTTACTTTCCCCTTTGCGCTTCTTCTTTGTGTAGTGAAAAAATAAGATAAGGAACTTTGTTTTCTGCGTGGGTGTTTCTTCGCGTTACATTTGAATATTATAATCATTTAATACAAAATTGCATTAGATTGTTGATAAATTTAAATATTAAATGCGAAATAAAATAAATTGATTAAATTTACACCACGGAAAAGGTTGGGGGTGCTGCAGTACCACTGTCCCTACACACGAGCCACCCCTGAGTACAACAGATAGAATTTCAGTCAGATGGAACTTCTCAGCACTTTAAACAAAAATACGCAATTTTCTTGATGACATTGAATGAGATACTCACAACCTGGCATTTCCCGGCCACATCTCATGGCAAAGGTTGTATTGATGGTATAGGTGGAACCATAAAGCGTCGTCTTCAAGAAGTTAGTCAGAAAGGCTGATCCAAGAACATTGCTTGAATTTGCAAACTATGCAAAGAAAATTTGCACAGGAATAAATATCCTATATGAATCAGAAGAGCAAATAGAAGCTGTAAAAGTAAACTGGATGAGATGTGGGTAACTAACGTTCAAGAAATAAAAGGAATGCTAGGAATAAGAAAAGCTTGCTACTTTTGAGCATATACATCTGGTATTGTATTTTACAGTCTTACACAGGGTTCCCACGGGTCTTAGAAAGTGCTTATTTTAACCTTCCATTTCTAAAAGCCCTTAGAAGTACTTATTTTTGGTCAGTAGTCCGTAGAAAGTGCTAATTTTCCTTTAAAAACAAATTCTATTTTCCCGATAATCTGATTTCTTTTTAGCGCCAGATCAGCAATAAAACTAGTTGTGAAATATTTTGTTTAGTATATTTAATATCTGCCTTCATAGGCCATTCATGGCGTGATGACAGATTATCAGCATTCCTAAAGTCTGTCCATAAGTTAGATTTATCAAAACTTTTGCATGTATCGATGGACGGTCCCAATATCAACTGGAAATTTTATGATCATCTTCAAGGTGAGATAAAAAAAAGAATTTAGTAGGGACATAATATGTATCGGTAGCTGTGGGCTACATATTATGAATAATTCATTTAAACATGTGACATCTAGTACTGACTGGATTGTAAATGGCCTTCTATCATCTTTGTATTGGTTGTTCAAAGATTCACCAGCTAGGAGGGATGATTTTGAAAATGTCTCGGGAGTAAAAAAAAATTCACCCTAAAGTTTTGTGGCTATAGATGGCTGGAAAATGTACAAATTTTGGATCGTGTGATAGAAATTTGGCCTGATATTAAAAAATATGTTCATAATGTTGAAAATAATAGCATACCTAAAGTGAATAACAAAAGCTTCCATACTATAGCAGGAGCTGTGAAGGATGATTTGATGCTCATCAAGCTAAATTTTTTCTTGGCTGTAGAAAAATTACTCTTAACATTTCTAGAAATTCACCAAAGTGATAAGCCACTTGTGCCATTTTTACCACTGATATGTTTTAATTTTGATAGAATATTTCAATGTTTTAAAATCTGCAGCCAAAAAGAATATCTCAACCGCACGCAAGCTATGCCAGTTTGACTTCACAGAGGCAAAATATTATACTTATCTTGAGAAGGTCAGTTTTGGATATGTCGTTGACAAATAAATCAAAGGAAAGATAAAACTGAAAGCAATTTCTGAGAAAGAAGTTATGAATTTACGACGTGACTGTAGAGGATTTATCACAAAATTACTTCCAACTCTCTTGGCTAAATCATCAAATAGTTATTCCCTTGTCAGGGTTCGTACTCCTCCTGAAATTCCTGAAAAACTCCTGAATTTTGTTTTTTTTTCTAAGGGCCCCTGAAAACTCCCGAAAATTGTGTTTTTCATTGTGATATTTCTTTTTGTCTCCTGAAAAATTACAATCGAAGAGCAAAAGATAAAATTATGATAAAACATAAAAATATGACTTTTCTATTTTTCCTTATTGATAGAAAGTCGTGGAATCTGGAATTCTTACTTTTGACCTTACTTAGCCCCGAAAGAGTCTACTGCGCATTCTCCAAGTCACTGCAATCGGGAAAGATGGGAGAATTGATATTTAGTATGCTTTTTTGCCAATTTTATAAAAATTGTCCACACTACTCCCTACTCCCCTACAATTGATTTTTTTCACGTTATCTCCTGGATTTTCTGTACTGTACTCCTGAAAAAATCCTTGGAAACTCCTGAATTTTACTCTCATATATACAATATGAACCGTGCTTGTACAGAATGCTTCATGCATATATCCATGAAAAATGGCCTCTGAGCAAGATAATTGCAAAAGTTCAACGAAACAAATTTTATTACATTTTTGTCAAAAAAAAAAAATTGTTTCAGAAGAAGAATGTGATGCCTTAATGCTTCAATTTAAAGAGTTTTTAGAAACTACTGTCTCCAAGTACCCAGCATCATTCAAAAACTTGGATCCAAAATCTGACAGACGAGACAGCTTTTTAAATGATTTTTTACTTCAAGATACAGCAAATGAAAAGTTATGGAAAGTAATGAAAATTCTTATGATTTTATCACATGGACAAGCTACAGTAGAATGAGGGTTCAGTGTAAATAAATCATTAGAGGTAGAAAACTTAAAAGAAGATTCTTATATTGCTCAGAGGCTCATTTTTGAGAATGCAAATAATTCTAATGATATTCACTCTACAATTGTTACAAAAGAGATGAGAAGCCTTGTCTCTTCTTCGAGGCAGAAATATATCCTTCCTTTGGAACAACAACGAGAACTTGAGAACCAAAAAAATCGGAAAACAGCAGGAAAAGAAAAGTAGATGAGCTTAACTTCTTTAAAATCTAAAAAAGCTTTCCTTCAAGCTGATATCAAAACAATGGAAAATTCAGCCGAAGAACTGTCTAATAAGGCAGAATCTTCCTAAAATGTTTCCCTTTTCATAAAAGCAAATTCACTGCGAAGAGATATTAAAGAAAAAAATCTGAAATTAAAGAATTGGACAGTCATATTTTTGAAAAAGAAAAATAAATCAACTGAAAAACAGAAATAACTGTATCAGGATTTTAAAAATATTCATTTACTTAATTTCTGAAAATTAAAGCATTTTAATAAGCTGATTTTGATATTTGTAAGGCCGTTTTAATGTATTTCATTTGTTACAGATTTACATTAGTTCAATCATTAAAATTTTAATTGTACCGTATACTTTTCTTTTTCTTTTGTATAATTTCCAGATATTTTTAATAGGGCCGAAAACACTCCTGTGAAAAAGTTAGATTTTCTGTAAATATCGATACTGTCTTTTATGTGTGTGTTTTGGAACATTTTGAATAGAAATGAAAATTCTTTATAATTTATTGGTTTAAGGTATGAAATTTTTGAAAAAAATTGTAAGAATGTAATAAGTTATTGTTTATAAATCAAGATTTTTTGAGCAACTTTATTGAA
This sequence comes from Araneus ventricosus, assembly GCA_013235015.1. Lineage (NCBI taxonomy): Eukaryota > Metazoa > Arthropoda > Arachnida > Araneae > Araneidae > Araneus > Araneus ventricosus. The sequence continues at coordinate 8,622 of BGPR01009517.1, forward strand.
CTTTGAAAATATTGGAAAGTTTAATTTTTTCCCCCCTGCTGTTGCCTATTTCATAGTTTGTTAATATGCGTACATGTTACTGACATGCATGCATATACATGCCCATATTTTAACAGCTGACATTTTTAAAAATGGGACTGGGCTTATTTTGAAAAAAATTTTTATGCCATTTTTTTTTTGTATAATTAAAAAAAAAAAAAGACTTAAATATTGAATTTTTTACATAGTATTGTTCTGATGAGTTTAACTAAACTGTAAAAGCATCTCACTTGGTTGAAAGTCAAGTATTAAATTGTGAAATACAGCTTTTATAATATTGTATTTAAGTCCTTATAAAGTCTTAGACAGTGCTTAGAAGGTGCTTATTTTTAGTTTGAAAAACAGAGTGGGAACCCTGTTACATCTAACTGTGAAAAAGGTACTTTGTTTAATTTCAGATCTGGTGACTGTGTTGAAAATGTCAGGTCTGGTGAATGTGTTGAACAGTCTTTAGAAGGCAGAAAAATAGAAAATCTGAAACTGCACTGTGGGCAGTGGGTAATTGTACAGTATGATAATGAAGAATTCCACAGCCTAATAGCAGAAATAGCAAATGAGCAATACCAAATAATGTGCTTGGTCTGAATCTGATGAGCTTGTAGTTTGGTATAAAAGAGAAAAAAATGTATCAACCGCTGTAGTTCCTACATTGCTCAATTCTTGAGGATTTTATAAATTTTGAGAATTTCTATGAATAATATGCATTATGTATAAAAATATCATTGTACATCATTTATGAAAAATAAAGTTAAAATTAAGAAAGGAATGTGTCAAGATGATACTAATTTTTAAATGTGTCATGTCTGTCACAAATCCTTGTCATGTTTGTCACGCTATTAAATATTTTTTATTTATTTAAATTTCATAACTTTTTAAAAATTACATATCAGATTAAAGTTCTGTTTGTGTAAGCTAAAATTTCTGAACTTCAAATGTGACACAATTTAGAGCAATTGAATGATAATGAAGGGTCACTCAAAATCATGTCTGTTTTTTGTCATGTCTGTCACAATGTATTTTTACCTTGTAAATGTAAATTATTTTTTCTTGGGTTAAAAGTTTTGTATTATTTGTAAATAAGAAACATAGATACATCAGCATACCAAATTTCATTTAGATACATTATTATTTAGTACTTAAAATTGGGCAAGAAAGTTGTCTGAAGTCATGTCTGTCACATGTGGAATTTACGGTTATAGAACTATGGTTGACATGGAATCTTTCATACTGTTGAATATAATATGGCGTCCTGGAATGTATTATTTGGAATACAGTAGACTATCTCTAATCCAACAGATATGGGACCACACACCTGTCGGATTATAGAGAGTGTCCGGACTATAGAGGGTCAATAGAAAAATCATGTACTGAAAGCGGGAAGGTTTCAAGTTTTAACAAAGAAAGCTTTAGAAAGAATGACTCATCAGCAAGTAACATGTTCCAACAGGTGCGTCGGACTAGTGGGAGTGTCGGATTAGAGAGAGTCTTCTGTACTTGTAAATTATTTTTTTCATATATTTTTGTTGGTGTAGATATGTTCAAGAAACTAAAATTTTGTTTTATATTTGGTGTTCCAATGTGTTATTTACATATCATTCTATTTTTCAGATATTAATGAGCTTAATCTTCCAAAAACCTGCAAAATGGAATTTCCTGAACCAGATGACCTTCTGAATTTTAAACTCATTATATCCCCAGATGAAGTATGTATGCATTTACATTAGTTGATGATGAAATGTTAACATAGAATGGATAAAATATTTTAGAATTCTGAATTTAGAAGTTCTTTAAAACTTGTACAGTGAGAAAAAATATTTAGAAAGAATAAATTTCAAAAACTTTTTCTCAAAATGTATTCTTCAGTTTATATGTCATCTAAACACTAAGTTTTAAAATTTTTTTGTGCTTTTCTTTTGATTAATATTATAAATAGGAAGCTGAAATGTAAGCTAATGGTTTTTATGTGCAGAATGCAATTCAAAATAAACTTCATCAGTCATGCCTCTATTTGAAGTATTCCCAAATTATTCCCTCCCCCCCATCCAGTTGTTTATCCATTGAGAGTGGGGAGAAAAAAATGCAAGTACGTCATGTACGTTATATTCTTAAACAAGAGTTACCCATTCCTTAATTTTCTATTCTGTGGCAAAAAGAATATTTTAACACTTAACCTTTTTTGAAGTTATTTGTCCTTGAAACATTTATATTTGACTTTTGGTCCTCAACTATGGAAGAGGCTGTGTATTTGTTATCTTTGAAAAGCAATAAGCTGTGATAGTCAACAAAAGAAAAATCTGATGAAACTGAAAAGATAAATAATTCTTGTTATCTTTTGGAATTCTGCAATTGATGAATTCTCAAATTATTCCAAAATTTTTTTCATATCATATATCTGTCCCTGCTACACTTGAATGAGTATATTTTGCTTATTATGTTTTGTTTAATTGAAAATATATTTATCTTTTTGTTAATATTCTTTGTGAGCTTTCAGAAAGATTTATTAAATTTTGAACTCTAATTATGCTTGAATATTTATAAGTGTTTTATTTATTTTCCATTTTTCAGTGTGTGTCTATTCTATCTATTTTATAAATAAAGATTGCAATGAAGAGAGTCATCTAAAAGTTGAAATACTTCTTCAGTGTTGTATTCAATTTATGGTGGAGGGGAATTGCCATCAAGGAGGGGAATTTCTGAGAGAATTTCAAATGCAAAGAAAATTTGGAAGAATAGAATTGCAAAGACTTGTAATGAAAACAATCCTACTTAATGCTTAAAAAAATGCTTAAAAAAATTAATTGACCTTAAATTTCAGGGGAAAAAAGATCATAATAAAAAGTATGAAAAGCAAATAACTGATAAACTATGCAATGCTACTGATAGGTGTCATTTTTTTGACAGTGTGTGACAAAAATGTTTATCCTACTATCATTTGCCATAGATTTTTTTCTGTTAGTGATTTACTGTGTAGATTTATGTTTTAAGAGTTACACTGAAATAAAATGCTATGAAATTCTGATCAGTGAAGAAAACAGTTTAGATGTAGTTCTTATAACTTAGTGTTAATTTTGTGGGATGTTGCATACTTTGGGGATAGCTTCAAAAATGAGACTGCCTGCATTTACACTTGGACAAATGCAGAAATAAATCTCTACTAATAGTAAAGGAGAATGTGTGTTGGCGCTCTGCAGAGAACACCGCTAGAGCTACGAAATTTGGTACAAACATACTTGGAGGGTTTGAACGTGCACCTCGGAGCCCTTTTTTAAAAATTTTAATTAATAAAAATTTAAGCGAAATGTCAGTGTTTATCCTTAATAACTTTTGAAAATATTAACCCTTCGAACGTTGACAATGCTATATCTGAAACGGCTACTCTAAACTACATAAGTCTCTTGAAAACCTCCCAGGAATGCATTTCTTTCCCCTGGCCTTATTGTTGCTGACAACAAAAGGAAATACTCTTTGTTCCCCGTTGACCCTGAAATTCGGATAAGAGAGAGGAATTTGGGCAGGAACCACGTGACTCTGGTGGCCATTCATTCATTCATTGTCATTCAAAGTAATAAATCTGCCAGCTTAGAGTAATTTACTTGTGGTTTCTCAACTAAGAACTTTCTAGTCTGAAGCATTTAGAGAGAGTAGAATTTTTTTGAAAAAATTCCCATATCAGGATTTTAGAAATTCTTATTCTTAATAAATAAAGAGAATTTTTTTAATAAATGATTTCCCTAAAATATCGCTCTTTGAAATGCATTTAAAGAATAATATATTCTTTCTGCTTTCAGTCAAAGAATTTTACTTCAGTTTCTTTTCATTTTTATTTTTTTGTGTTAAGCATTTTACCCACAGATTTAGTATAATTCTCTGATAAAATACATTATAAAATGTTTATGTTGTATTACTTAATAATACCATAATATTAAAAATTCTATTTCCACGTAGAGAATTTCAAATTTTTCTTCCAAACCATTGAATAAAAAGTTTGAATTTTCTGTTTCAAAAGATTCTTCTTTTTTATTTCATTTTTCAGCTTTTAAAATATTAAGAATACAATCTTTTGTCAATTGTAGATAATATACAATAAATTATTCTTTAAAAAATTTCATCTGAAATAATTAAGGAAGAGATGTGTTAATAAGTTTTTAAAACTTAATTTAACACTAAAATAAGAAAATATATTAAAATTTCCGCTTAAGTACAGAGTTTGTTTTTGATCAAAATTAACATTTTCTTTTCTGATATTTCCAATATCAGTTTCTTATATTCGTTATAGATTTGTTCCACATTTAGTTAAAACTAGCTTATACAACCGGCGTTACTAGGGACCCAAAATATTTTCATAGGTCCATTTAACATTCACATCAATTGAAACACAAAATTTCATTGCTGAAATATATGAAGAAGAAAAATATTTTAAATTCCCCGAATCCCAGAAAGCTTCAAATGATTTGTAGAGTTCACAGATAATTTTATTTGCTGTGCAAAATACTTAACTGCATTTTTGCAGCCCTCCCCCCATGTTTATTTGGGAATGTATAAAGGGTTTTAATAATCCGAAATCGCATACTTTTTATTTATCGCTTTCAGGGAAGGTGATTCAAAGCTGTCGCTTTGAAACCACGTCTTTGATAATTTTTTTTCAAAGGTAAACTCCTATGCTATAGTGATGCTATTCACCAAAATACCCTTTCTTATATACAATAAAGCCAAAAAATTGCAGTATGAATTGTATTATTTTCTCATGGAGTTTTTATAAGGATAAATTTTACTTTCTCAAAGAAAAAATATTGACCTTTTTCATTGGATAAATTTTAAGTTCTCAAAGAAAAATAATTGAGCTTTTTTTTTCAATCAATTTCACAAAAATGGGGCTAGGCACCTAATCAAAACTTAGTAAATTTTTTCCACACACTCTTTTCTTCGCAAAATTGCCAAAATTAAAAAAGTTAATACGAAAGGAAAGTGATTAACCAATTTTTCGCTTATGGGCCAAAATGTCAGAACATTTTTCCTTTGAAGGCTTTATGCACTAAATTTGTTTGAACTGCTAAGATCAACAATTTAAGGGCCATGTATATGTTTCAATGCTTTTAGCTATGTAACACCACAATTGGACAGCATGTTAAAAACAGCTAAGAATTATCCGTTTTTTTTTTTAGTGCTTTACTGTCTTATGTATAATCTCAACAAAGGCATGAAAAGGTATGCTCTACAAACAATGCAAACTCTTTAACAATAGAGGGAGCAAGAATAATAAAGGGAGGAGCTTGAACAATGTTATACGGACCCTTTATTCCTGGACCCTTTATGTAGGTTTTCAGCATTAAAACACACAATCACATCTTTATCATATGGCCGGATGAGTGGGCAATCACTAGAGACCATTTCAGAACCAAATATTCTTTCTTTTCTTTGAATCATACAATTTTATATAAAAAGCTTACGTACTGTCACTTTAAAAGAAATTTTTGGCTACCAGGATATCAAAGTTATGGAATAAAGTTAATCAAAGGAGGTGGGATACACATATGATGGCACATTACTGCTAGAGATTCCAACATGAAGCTTCCACTGTATGTAAGAGGAAATCGCATAAAAGCTTTTCTATGCAGTGAACTGAACCATCTTATTTAATTTTCATTTTAGTGGACTTAATGAAACATCTAATTTAACAATACCATTATGATTCATCTATTTATTTGTTGAAATTCATTTCTTTATTTCATTCATTAATATTGTTTTAAATTTTATTCTTTAACTTACATTTGACACATATTTTATGTGATTTTTGCATAGATTTATATTGTGATTTATATATTAATTACTCTTTAGGATTAAGTTGATCTATTTCATTGATTTAATTTTATTATTGATTTATATTTGAGGCAGTTTCAATGCGATTTGAATGGTGCATACATATTACTATTGAAATCTAGTTTTTACTTTATCTCAAAAACTAGAGCCAATCTGACAGAAACAAAAGTCGGATTCGGAATCAGCACCACAGAATTGCCCTAAAACCACTGGAATATTGTTGGCAAAAAATCAGTGTTGACCAGTGTAATACATAGTTAATAATATTTTTAAATTGAAGTTTTGTCCAAATTAAATAAAAAAAAAATTCAATCAAGATTCCGAATAAGATTCTAGAACTTAAATGGGATTGAATGATAATTTACCTTTTCTTTTTGAAGCAATAACACAATGGAATAATGATTTTTAACATTGTTTTATGTTATAGAGATGGTGCCAGTGAAGCCTCTGATTATTAATTTTCTCACAATGCCATGTTACAATTCAGCAATTCTTGTTTTAATTTAATGAAGAGTTAGTCACTCCACAAGCATTAATATTACTCTAAATTTTATGTAGAAAGTAAAGATGGGAAAGCGAAAAAGGACTTACTTGAAATTTTTTTTAATATTAAGAAGGATAAAAGACAATGTAAGTACTTTAATGCTGAGTACAAACACGGCAATGTAAGCAAAATGGAGAAACACCTAAAAAAATGTTTCAAATGTTCTGTTGGTTTGAAAAAGGTCTTTGATATTGATGCAATAGATAATGAGTTTTGTTTTAAACAAATTCCAACCATGACAACTACATCAAACTTGGAGTTTCAAAAACATTTAAGTATTGATGTTGATTATCCAGATGAACCTGATCTAATGAGAAAAATGTCTAATACATCTTCAAATATCACAACAGTTTCAACAACAAGAAGTTTACATTCACTATCACTTTTAAAAACTGATAGAACTGAAACATCTACTAACTTTTAAGCAGAAATGTCTGGTATTATTCATTTACATTGTAATTAAAAAAGATTGATATTTAAACCATATATTTATGCGTGATTTAGTATTGCATTTGTTTTCTCAGATTAAATTTCTTAGTTTTTATAAAATTTTGTTGTAAAAGGTTCATATGTTTCTAGTTTTTTTTTTTTACCTTACCTTACATTCAGTATGTGTAGCAGTATCATTTTTATACGCTAGTGCATGTATTTTATATCAATAAAAGTTGACTGAAAAAATAAATACCCGGGATATTTACCCTTTAAAATAAATACCCAAGTATTTTACATCACTAATCATGTGTATAAAAATTTATTTTAGGATGCAAAATAATTCTTAACTCGTGCAGAGGTTCTGACTAATGGTTAGCTCAGAAAATTTTAAAATCAACTTTTTAAAATGTTCTTGCATATGTGAAAGCAAATATGAATAATTTATAATTTAGAAGTATTGATTCAGTAATATTTCATCCTTATGGTAATTTCTGTGTAAAGAACTATTATACATTGCTTACACAGTTAGTCTCAGTTTTCCGTCTTTAGTAGGAATTGCTGATATTAGATAAGTGAAAATGTGTTATAATAGGGAAAGTAAAAGAGGAAATTCTTTTTATGTAAAATATATCCTATACTATGTATTAATCTGGCCGGTTTGCATCTAAGAATTTAATCGTGGGTCGTTTGCTGATGTTGGATAAGTAAAAATGTCTTATAATAAGGAAAGTGGATGTGATGGCTCTTTTTTAATTAAAAATGGATATGGACTATACTTCTTTTTCAATCATTTATTTTGAAACTCAACATAGGTAAACATAAAGAAACAAAAGAGAGACTGTGGCTAAATAGTAATTAATGATATAATCATCAAACAGTGGAAATGAACCACATTTTAAGACTATACGATCTCGCTTAGTAGGAGATGCAATGTATTTAACTTACAAGACCTTGCTTGGTAGAAGGTAAATATTCTGTCTCCTGCTTAATAGTGGAGCACAGGCTTTTGAGTCCAGCTATCAACAACTCTTTGCTAGAACTGGTGGGTTTATCTCTTTGCCACCCACTTGGGGGAAGGCGCTGCAATTGAGACTAAACTGAAAGAAAAAGAGGGAATTCTTTTTCTGTAAAATATACCATGCAAGGGGAAACTAAGAATACTTGGACTCTATGTGATGTCAATTTGTTGTTTTTTAGAACATTTTTTAGATATTTTTTCCATTTTGATGCTATTCCATTTACTTCTAATTTTCCGAAATTAACAAGTCTTCAATGCGCTGATGATGTTGACAGGTTCCCAGTTCCGTTGCTGTAATTTTTATCATTGAACTAAATCAATATTTTGATTGTTTATTAAATCTTGTACTAATTTAATTTAATAACTAGAATAATTTAGTTTATTAAATGTACTTTTATTAATAACAACTGTGTTTTATAGCTGCCATATTATTCAATTTTTAGTAATAGTTTCAGTAATATTTTTGATAATAAAGATATTTTGATAATAAATCTATTTTGATAATAAAGATTTATTTAGCCAAAACACTTATTATCTAGGCCTATCTAAATAAAAAATGTGAAACTTTGTGATAAGTTGCTTCCCTGCAGAACAATGTTTTCTAGCTGCTTTATCACACTATCTCATAAAAAGAATAATATCCATCCTTGAGGCTTTCTGTTATCATTTTATTTCAAGATAGCTTCAATTTCAATAATCCATCCTCGTGATTTATTTTAACATTGAAACTTCACTTGGCTGCTCTTGAAGTGCATCCACTGAAGCTTCAACTCTTTCCTTTATAGTTTGCCGTAGTGAAGCAGTCATATAGAAAAATACAAATGTAACTCTGATAAAAAGAAAAACCTCGAAAACATGCACAAAAAATTAATCAAAGCTGAACAGTAACACTCTCGCCGATAGTTCTCTAATTGGTTTGTACTCTGTATTAACTGATGTATGGATGCCTGAGTATTGTATCTGCCTGACTTTGACGTCTCAGAAATAACAAGACAAACATCTACTTAATAATCGGCTCACCTAAGGATATTGGAAACTACAAAGTACATTTTTCAATTTAAGGGGTCTTTTTTATTGGTTCAGACATGATGTTGGTTAAAATGAAGTGTCAGATAATGAGACTCTACAGTATTTTGAAGATCTACCTGTTATTACATAATGGTAACTCTTTTAGTGAAGCATCATGTTAAGTTTTTAGACTTTTTCATTACAAGATGCTTTGATCTCTGATAACTGTTGTCTGAATTTCATCACTTTTTCTTTTTTTTCTAGGGATTTTATCGGGGTGGTTCATTCACATTCAGCTTTCGTGTTAGTCCAAATTATCCTCATGAACCTCCGAAAGTGAAATGTGAAACTATGGTTTATCATCCCAACATTGACTTAGAGGGAAATGTCTGTTTAAATATATTAAGGTGAGATTTATATTTGAAATGTTTTTGTACATGGTCAATTTATGAATAAAATTGTAGCAATTGTCATGCAACTTAACCTCTTGGCAGTGCATTTTTTGTAATATCTAATAAGATGAGAGTATTAGAAAACTGTCTGATTGGGAAGTTAATAAATACTCTTATTTTCTTCGTTTGGGAGCTAAACAAATTTATATAGAGAAAAGAAAATCCATAGAAAGTATTTGTCATGTTTTTTTCCCATTGTGCCGGTAATACTAGAGGCATAATCATATTACTTGTTATTGTAAAGAAGCACTCTGTATTAGCATGCATCCAAAAAATTTCTTCAGTACTCATATGATTAATAACTGACATTTTGAAATAATATCTTGATAAAAGTATAGTCATTATAAATAAAAAGTTACATTTTGACTTCTATTTTATTATGTTGGGTTTCTTTAGTTTGTGATATTTAGTTAAAAATATATTGTTGTCAAAAAAAAAAAAAAAAAAAAAATCCCCATTTTTTCTATCGTATCAGGATTTTCCTAAAGTACTGCATTAGAATTTATTAATTTTGTTTGAATGTAATTGAATAATGCTCTGAATGCCAAGAAAATCAACCTCTGTACAATTTTCTTTGTGTTATTTCTTGTGTGTGACGAAAAATTGCAAATTACAAAATATACGAATTAAATTAAAAATTACAAATATCATTGCATTGTCATATTTCCATATTCTTTTCATTATTTTCCCTTTCTCTTTCTTGTTTTGTGTTATATATATATATATATATTAAATTATAAATATATTTAATTATATATATATACTTAAATTAAGTGATATATATATATATATATCTCACTTAATTTAAGCTTAAATTCTAATATTATATATTTTAAAATATTAGTACAATATTAATGTAATCCAAGATCACTTTTCTTAAACTCCAGTTTCGTTTTATTTCCTATGCTGGAGGTTTATTAAATCTCACATTTTGTCATATTTATTACTAAAATATGACAACATACTTAATCGCTTCCACGTGCCCACATGAATCGCGAAATCAGCGACTTGTTGGCACCATACTTTCCCCTAAAACACTTACATAATTTACTAAAAATAGCTAATATTCCCTTCACTTGGATCACGTGTCTGTATGTTAATCTGAGAAAACACAGGGATTTCTGTTCTCTTTTGACTTGAAACTTTCATATGATATGTACATATATTTTGCCATTCTCCCATAATAAATAAAAAACAGTTAATAACTCGGCCTATTCCTTATTTAACGACTACAACAACGAAATCATTTTATATATACATACATACATTGAGTTTTATAGATATAGATTAAGTTAATGTTGCATCTTGTGGAATAGAGGTAAGACATCTTTTTCATAATATCATTTGCTTACTTTTATTGCAATAAAGTTTCTTTATCTTTTCATTTAGAGAGGACTGGAAGCCAGTTTTAACTATCAATTCTATTGTTTATGGGTTACAGTATCTATTTCTGGTAAGTCTCATATTTTTTGCTTCTGTTTGTGAAAACAGCTAGTAAATCTGAAAAATAATTGCTTTTATCTTATAATACAGGTAGTCATTTTTTAAAATTAATACCCCAAAAATTAAGAAAGTATTATTTTGATCATGTTTAAATTAAAATTAGAATTGTATGTAGTAATATTAGGTTTCGTACTCATCCAGTTAGTAGTGCAGTAGCTAAATAACCAGTGCCGGAATGCTATAACCCGAGTGAAGAAATCGCACTGTTTTAAAGAGGTTTTTACAATTTTTTCTTGATTATTTCTCATAAAAAGAAGCAATGTCAAAACAGCATTCCAGCTCTACTACACCCCTGCATCCAATGATTCTTTAAGTCAATTTAATGCAAATTTGAACTTAAATCACAATAACATTTATTGTACTAAGCACACACTTCATCTTTTGAATATTTTTGGGAACTGATGGCACTGGCAGAAAACTATTTGTTCTCTTGATCAGCTTAATATCTAGTGGGAAATTAAAAAACATATCTTTTGCCATTGATATAATCAAGATTACGTAGTCTAGAAATAAAGTCATATACTTTAGTTTATATAGTGAAACTTCTCTAAGCAGCCACCCTTCTTAATGGCCACTTTTGTTTGGCACATAATTTTTGGCCCATAGATATGATGTTGAAATAACCCCTCTTAATAGCCACTAAAAAACCCCAGTGGCCAGGTTGGTCCCTCTTTCAACTTCAATTCATTCCATTCAACTCTCTGGCCTTGGACCTTTTATTAAGAGAAAAAGGAAAAAAGAAGGAACAGAAAAATTTACACTGGAAATCGTAACAAAGGAGTCAATGTTCTAAAACAATACTGGAAATCGGATCGAAATTAATCATTCCTTTCCCAGTGTGAAGAGAGAAGTGAACTTCAGCCTCTATCGGTTTTGGACATTCAAGAGATCATTTGTGCCTTTCAGGCACTGATTTGCTCTCTGACAAAGAAGTTGCTGATATGGGTTGTGACCATCTGCAAATAAAATTATCAGCTCAACAGACTTTAAGAAAAATGGATGATATTATTGTCCATTCCTCAACAACTACCGATCAAACAATTAGGGATTTATATTTCTAATTAATAAAAAAATATAACTGAAAAAAAGCTGAAATATCCAAGCAAATGCAAGTTGTGTCTTTTTTCAAAAGAAATTAGAAATTTTCAGCATACTTTTTTACTTTTGATGATTCTTAAAATTCAGTTCATAAAAATAAAGAATTAGGGCTTGTTTAATTATGCATTTTGTACTTCCAAACATGTGTGGAACCCTTTTATAGCAGCCAATTTTCCTGGGAACAGAGGGTGGCTGCTGTATTGAGGTTTCGCTGTATAATATGTAATTGCAGATAATTTTGTTTCCTTAGTTATAATTTATATAAATATATCGGATAAAACCTGACATTTCTCTACCAAGAAAATAAAGCTTGTTTCTTTTTTTAGAAGCACTAGTTTAATATGTTTGGCAATAAAGAATTTGTTTATATTTTCTCATTTAATTAATTTTTTTTTACTTCATAATCGGTGTTATGTTGAATACTTTGGAATAATAATATAAAACTAAATTTCTGCTCTGCACAGAAATCCATCATACTCAATTTAATGTCAATTGACTGGATTAAAAATAAATTCAAGTTGTGTATGTTTTTTTTTATATGATTATTTTTTAGCTTTTAATTGTTGCTCAATTACTTTCACATTTGACTTTATTTTAGTGATTTTAATGTCATTTGCTTTGTGATTGTTCCCTTTTCTGGCTAGAGAGTACTTGCTCCTTCAACATATCCAAGATAGTTTAATAACCATATTTAGGAAATCACATATTTATTTAAAAGTGTTGTGATTATAGAAAATTTTATTATTAATATATTCGAGCAACCACCAACCTAAGTCATATCTACCGTACATTTGTCCAGTAGCTGTTTCTGGGCTAACTGATGAATTTTGACCCTGCCACCAATATGATACAAGAAAGAGTAGTTTCATCTGATCTGGCAACTTTTTCCCACTGTTCAAGGAAGACTTGCACATGCCCACTGCAAGCTTTTAACAATGAGGATTTTGAGTTAACTGTGGATCTTTGGAGGGTTGGTGGCTGTGGAGTCCCATATCTAACAGTACCTTCTGAAACATTTCTGTTTTGCCATGCATTAGAATCTGCATACAAATCAAGTGATGGAATAGCAACATTTATGCTTTACCAAACCTGATAGCCTACATACCCACTGTCTTGAATGAAGTCATTGGTTGGTCAGTGCCTTGGGTCTTGCTGCTCCGTTCTGTTCATGCTACTTCGTTTGGATGTAGTGATAGAAAATATAATTTAAAATATTCTCTTCTAAACTCATACTAATTTCCAGATATTAGGAACTGTGTAAAACTGATTAATGCTTCAGTTTAACTGAGCACTTCATATTATCAGCAATCCTTAAAAGTTACGAGCATTTAAACTTCAAGGTTTTTCTTTTTCTTTCTGAAATAGAAATTGTTTAATCATTAGAAAAAGCAGTATACACTGCCATAGTTGATTCTGCTTAAGTTAATAAATTAAATGCCATTTTAAATGTCTGCTCTCATTTTCTCTAAATTATCAAGTAAAAAAAAAAGCACTTATCATTTGTGTGGTTTTCTGTTTTTACATAAAATCTTTTCTGATTTCATACAGAATTGCTACAAGATACGAATTTTACGAACTGAGCAAAATTTCAGTACTGAATTGCAAATATGCACTTCCCTCGAAATTCAAATTAGTAGGCAAAATTAGTAGGAAAAAAGTTCTTGATTTAAACAGAATGTAAAATTCTTTGTAAATGTCTTTTCGTTTTTTAAAAAGAAAGAATGTGGGAAAAATAAAACATTCTATTGTTAACCAATTACTTTCCATTTTGATATGCAATTTTTTTGCATTAAAGCTATATGCATAATATTAGAAATTTAGTTGCAAATTTCATTGAGGAAGGTTACAGATTACAAATTAAAATGATGTCTAATCGCAGTGAAATATCTAATATTCACCATCATTATGATTGAAAAGTTTTTATAATATTCTTTAAATTATACTTCCATAAGAAATGTCTTTCTTAAAAACATTTTTGTGAATAAGTGTATTTAAAGTCACAGACTAGACACTAGACTCCTGAAAAAATATTTTAAGATTTATTAATTTTTACTTGCCCAAAGTTCTCTTTTAAGCTGTATGAATTCTGAATTGTTACTAGCCCAAAGAATGAATTCAGACTTGGAAATACATTGGATATTAGTTTAATAAAGTGTAATTTTTTGTTATAAGATGTTTTTTTTATGGTTAATAAAGTCATTAAGTATAAAATTTTAAACATTAATTTTTTAATAAAATTTGTTTGATTTTTAATGAATTAATAAAATATTTGATCAGCATTTGATGTGATTTTAGTGAGCATTAATTCTCTATATTTTTTTAATGAAATAGGAACCTAACCCTGAAGATCCTTTGAACAAAGAAGCAGCTGAAGTATTGCAAAATAATCGAAGACTTTTTGAGCAAAATGTTCGAAAAGCCATGAATGGAGGCTACATAGGCTCAACTTGTTTTGAACGTTGTTTAAAATAATATAACATTAAATTAAAGACATTTATCCTTTGAATTGCTTTTGTTCTGAAATAAAATTAAAAAAAAAAACTTTGATAAACATACTTTCATATGCATGTGCAAATATCTGTTCACTTATGTATTTAAATTTATCCCTTAGTGTTTCTAATATTTTTCTTCAGTTTCCATCTATGATATTCATTTGGTTTATTCCAGGCCTATGTTAAGCAATAATTGTCTGCATTAATTTTCTTGTTCCCACGTGGAAGAAAATCTTAGTTATTATTTATGTTCCATGACTTTGCAGGAGAGAACATTTCTTTAAATTTAGCATTAATGCTACCCTGAAATCAGAATTGTATGTGCTTCAATGTAGAATGTGTTTACGTGTTGATTCATGTGGTTTAATATCATTTTATATTTTAACAATTTACTTTTGATTCTTCACAAATATTTATTGTAGTTGACAATATTTTCATTTTGAATTTCCCCTAAGCACAATAAAATCATTAAAATGAAAGTAATTTTTCAGGTATTATTAACGAATCTTCTGTAGCAATTCAAGATTACAAGTACTTAATTTTTCTGTGAACACTCTTTATGTTTGATTGAAGTCTTGGATATTCTGTTTACCTGATGAGAAATAGCTTTTCATCAATTAACAACACACAAATTCTTTTAAATATAGTAATAATCAAGCAAATGAAATATTTCTTTGCAGTAATAATGTCTTTTTACAGTCTAGACACAGAATTTTAAAAAATTGTTGCAATTCTATTGGAAATATCTGCAGTATTCAAATATTAGTATTTGAAGCCATGATTGGTATGATATTCTTTGTAGCTCATATTGCATATGGCATACATATCTTGAAATAAGTTTTTGGAAGATGTTGATTATAGAACTGTTTGGGATATTTATATCATTTTACTGAATGCTATTCTTATCAGTACTTGATGGAAAATGTCCCGAGAAATCTGTTATACAATTTTTTGATGATTTGCCATTGGTGATGCGTCTTAATTAGTTGCAAGAGCTGTATTTTCAGTGAATTTCTTTTTGTTCTTTTGGTTTATACCTTTTAAGCCCAGGAAGTTTATTATTGTAACAGGATTACATCAAAACGTTTTAAATAGTGGGTCAGGGTTCGTACACGCTTTGAAAACTCCTTGAAAACGATTTTCATTTTCAAGCACTATGGAAACTCCTTGAATTTGGGTTTTACTCCTTATAAACTCCTTGATTTTCAATTTTTAACATTTCTTTTATTAAATGTGTACAACGTTTCACCAATAAAAATGATTCTAAATCGCCGCCGTATCAATTACCCAGTATTTTGCGTTGATCCTTCCACTGTTTGATGTTCATCTCCTAGCAGTATCCAAAATTTAATAATTGGTTTTAAGTGCCAATTAGTAATAACCGAAAGCAATAGAATGGTGCAAATTGAGAATGTTATTTCTCTTGGTTTATTTCGAAAAATTAACTTCATTTCTTTAAATCGTAACGTATGGTTTGTTGTAAAGGACATATGTTGTAATGGTGGTGTTGAAAGAAATTAGATACTATTAATCAATTTTAGGTAAATTAGTTTTAATAATCAAGAAATTTTGTTAATTTTATTTTCTTCATATACTATTTTATAATCAATGAAAATGCCCCCCAAAAAAGTTTCTAATATCTAAATCCATGTCTCTCTTTGCACCTTTATATTTTAAATACTGGATCATTGTTCACTACATAGGGTGTCGAAGCGGCACCACTCTACTTTCATATAAATAGATTTAACATGGCATTCTTGGATAAATCAGCTAGTAAAAACTTATAAAAGAAATAAATATAATCATATTTATTTAAGTTATTAGCAATGTTTTAAATACTCTAATATAATTTTTGTGTATTTTAAAAAGGGAACCCTTTTTCATATGTAAATATCGACTCCTTGAAAATTTTGAAAATACTCCTTGAAAACTCCTTAAATACTCCTTGATTTTTAATTCTAAAAATCAGTAAGAACCCTGTGGGTTGATATGTGTTTCATTTTTTTTTTTGGGGGGGGGGCGGTCAAATAATTGGTTTTCTTTGCTCTCAATTATCAGTTCAGTTATTTGGAGTTCTACCAGTTCATTTAACTGTGTTAATTATTTTTTCCAAAAACTTTTAATTTTCATATAAAATACATTCTGAGGATTCTTCTTTTGAATAGGCTGTTAAAATTTTTTTTTTAAAATTTAAATAAAAGCATTTGTCTAATTTTTGTGATTTTGCATACTGATTTTCCTTCCAAAATCTTGTTATCACACAATAAAGTTTTAAGAATTCACTTTATAAGTTGTTGATGGCATATGATTCACACCTGCTATAAATAAAGTAGAATTTTATTCAATTTTCTTTTATACTAAATCCACATTATTTAGAGCTAATATTACTTCTTCAATTGTTCCAGCATTTTATTTGATTTTACATAATTCATTGTTTTGTCTGTCTTCCCTAAACCTTGATTTACATATAAATGTCTATATCAGGAATGTTATTATTCGATTTGATAGTTTACTGTTGCAAATATTACAGTATACCATTAGAAACTAGGCTATTAACATGTTCTGAAGTTGAAACACTGTTTCATGAAAATCTTTGGATAACTATCATTGATTTTCCTTAAAATGTTTAATTTGTTTAATGTCTGTGTTTTCTTTATAAACACCCTCATAGTTTTTATAAAAAATATGAAACACATTTGCTCTGCCAACAACTGCAAAGTATTTTGAAGAAACTACTATCAAATTCAGACCTATTTTTCATTTTCATATGGAAATTTTAAAATTTAATGATGCACAGATGGCATTTGATTTCATGGAAGTGCACATATTACTGTTGACTTTTTTTGTTCTTGTGAAAATATTGCAGAAATGAGTAGTTTATGTTATGGGAAAATCTTAGACTATATTAGAAGAATATTGTTATGGAAAAAGGAATAAAATATCTTTGTCCCAAAATATCTGTTTCCTGCTTTGAAGTATTAAGAATAATTTACTACAAATATTTATCTTGTGGCATTTATCTTTCATAACCATTAATGGTATCAAAGAATGGTATAATTTAATATGTTTATGTATGTACGTATTTATAAATGATTTGTGATTAATTTTGGGTATTTGTATGTATGTGTGTAAAGAGATTACTTGAGTGCTAATTTTCATTTTTTTAGCCATGTCTAGAATATAACTTTTCCATGATAATTCTTTCAAATTTATTTCCTTTTCAATTATATGCTTAGTATTTAGTATAAATAAAAAAATAATTGTAAAATTTGAAATTTAATGAAAGGGAAATAGCCATAAACACATGTATTTCATTTGAGTTTTTGTAGTTATTTTCATCATAATATTATTTAAGTATAAATTTGTAAAAGAAAAAAAAGCAAAGTATAATTAGTCAATTGAATACTTATTTAAATTTTCATATTAGTATGCCATTATTTATTTTTGTTCTGAATATTTGACCTTTTTGAGGTTTCTTATTATTACATCTTGTTTTTGAACATGTGTATATTATCAGCTTTAAAAACTTTACTTCAAAATAAGATTCTTTCAGCTTTATCTTGGTGATGTATTTCTTGTTTTTATCAAGTTTGTGTTGTATTTAGTTTGACAAATTTCTCCTACTGCACAATTTTCCTGTATTAAAGATGTTTGTAGCATTTGCTTGGATTTTTTTTCCTTTGTACAAAATATTTGCATGGAGAGATACTAGCAGAAATTCACTTTAGAAATTTGGTAAAATTTATGATTTATGAAAGTTAAATGTTTGAATTAATTTCATTGATAAGATTTTTACAACAGTGATATTTTTATTCATATTGTAAATTCTTTTAGACTGTATAATAATCATATGCATTCTACCAAAGAAAAATTTGATTTCATGAGGCTAAGAACTCTTTCAGATTTTTCTCCATCTTATTTTTGTTTGCAATGTATTACTGTTGCATATGTTTTCACTATCTGGCAAGTGTAGGAAAAACATTTCTGTTGTCGGTTAATGAAGTTTAATGCTTGTGTGATATATTTTGAGTCTTACTTTTTGATGGTATATCTTATATACTTTGTACTCTTGATATTGGTCTGGTTAAAAAATATCGAGATTGATTATTCATCTGTACAGAAGCATAAATTGAAGATCTTTTTAGTAATTATGAGCCGTTTGCCTTTTCGTTACACGTTCATGCAGAGTAAGGAGCTACAAACTTGATCGTACCAACAGATATTTGTTTCTAACTCCTGCAAGAAATACTGTGATCATTCTTATTAATTCCTGGTATAGTTAAAATGTGTTCAATCTATTATTACACCCATGTACGTCTTTTCAAACCGTTTATGTGTATATAAAACTCTCAAAATAGGACTGCTAGAAATTTTGTTGAGACATGCATGTGAAATAATCATGTATAATGCTGTGATCATACCTATATTTTTATTTTTTTCTCGTTCATAAAAAAGCAAATTGTTTACAATTGCTTTATTGTAATGCTGTGTACTGTATCAAATTCTTATGTACATAGTTATTTTTTAATGATGTGTAAAATGATTTTCTCAAGTTTAAGGCTAGTTTATGCTGTGAAAAATTATTTCATTTTGTGCATTAAAGGTTAGTTGGACTTCTACTAATAGATATCAGTTTTGACTCTTTATTTCTTTAAGAGGATTATAAATCCAATTCTAACTCTTTTGTTATGAAATTAGATTTTAATCCATAAAATTAAGTAAAGAAATTTCTTAACTTCATCCATAATGTTTTCTTTTGAATAAAGTAAGTTTGCTTTTACTCTGTGTGTTAAATTTATTAATTTTTGTGTGTGTCATTTCTGCAGAGATAAACTGCTGAACTATTTTCTCTATAGTAGTTAGAGTTGAACCATGTGGTATGAAAAGTATTATAATCTATCATCATGATTAAAAAATAGTATTGTACATGTTAAGAAATTTGATTTACTTCACTTGTCCATCAATTGCTTATAGCTTTTATCGCTAACTTTGCACATTCGCGGATTGGATGATAGATTGATCTGTCAAGTTTAATTGAATATGTCATGACGGCAAGGTATAGCAAGGAAGGCATTCTATTACTCTGAAAGTTTGAAGGGAAATTTTTGAATTCTAGAATATTGATTAATTTAAGAAAACACCTAATGCTAACATTCCTTTAATGGACAACCTCAACAATGGCAATCATTCATCATTTTCTTGATCATTGCAATCAATTTTAGTTTATCACACTATGTATGTAAAAATGTTATACTTCTCACTCTTTTAACTCATCACTCTTTCACTCTTTTAACATGGTTATGTTTATAGGCAGCATACTATCTGTAAATTGTGGCATGCATGATGTGAAAAATTCAGAAACACTGCACAGGGCAGCCTATTCGACCTAGAGCTACCAAATTCAGCACATAGTGACTTCTTGGCTATTAGGTACTCACCAAGAAAGGGTTTTTTGCAATTTTAATTAATTAAAGATTAATCGAAATTTTGATGAATTCCCTCAATAACTTTGAAGCATATGATGGCACAAAAACCATTTTTTCACCATTTTAAAATTTAAAAAATTGGTTTTTTGGTGATACCAATTTTATTTCTGTGCATTTTTTCTTTAATTTTAATAAATTTTTCAAAATTAGTTTTAAGCACAATTTTGTCAATACTTCCCTTTTATCAACCATGTGCAAAAAAATAGCAAGATTGTGAATAATCGATCTGAATACTTGGAATAGCTCCCTTGTGACTAAGCAAAAAGAAAAAGTTTCATTTTTCAGTTGCTTACAAACATTGGATGTTTATTAGCGTAATATTTTTAGGCCAGCATTCTTTCTGTGAATTGCATGATGTAAAAATCTTTATGCACAAAATGCAAGGACTGATGCAATCGGGCCTAAAGTATTATCAAGCTGCAATGTTTTGGACTAGAGGTTCAAATCTTTTTTTTTTTTTTTTTTTTCAGTTAGTCTCGCCTATGGAAATTTTGTCATGGAATTGCAAATTAGTATGTAGAAAATCGAGACGTTTATTATATCAGGATTCATTTTGAGGATGCTCTACTTCAGGTTTATTTACAGTTTTGAGGTGTATATTAGGCATTTCTTATCATTTCTTTTCAGCCGTAAACTACACATGCAATCAAAACTATATAAAAAAAATGATTATAAAATATGAACATATGCTATTATACTGTATGCATATCCATACTGTAAAAGGAATTATTTGAATGGTGCATAAACGATGTCGCTGTTTCCACCGTTTAATAGTTTGCACAAATCTGATGTGAACAAACGGCATGCTGCAATGCCAAAACAGCTTTTGAATTTTTTTTTTTAAAGTTAAAGATATAGATGATTTAATTATTAACTTTTAGAAGAATTTGTAGAAGATTCCACTGTCCACTTCCCAGAAAACTGCAGGGCGCTGAGTGAAATTGTAAAAACAAGAAGTTTAAATGTGCGACTGGCTTATATACTTTCGAAACATAAAATTCCTTCATTTAGAAAGTGAAGCTAAAATTGCTAGGTAGCTTTAACGAGGCTATCGCTGGTCGGTTGGGAAAGTCAATTTCAGACAGTGAAAGTTATAGTACTTAGATTTTGAAAGGCGTGGATCAAAAGAATTTATTTTGATAGGCATGGATAAATTGAATTTATTTCAAGTCGAGTCTGTCAAATATTTTTAACTTTTTACAATTTCACGTTCGTCGGTGAACATCCAACTCGGGGGCCTGCAGGGTTGGAACGAAAAAAAACTTTTTTTTTTTTTAAACTTGTAATAGTGCGCAAAAGTTTCCTTTTGATGCAAAAAAAGATAAAAATAAAATTTGATGGCAATTGGAACATGTCTTGAGGTGCCGCAAGTACGATAAAGTTTCCTAAATTTGAAAAAATTTGTTCTATTTTCAACCTTTTTCTCTAATTTTTCATTTGCAGTAAGAAAGCTCAAATTAAATATTTTGTACTTTTTATTCCTTTTTATTAATAGAACAAACATTTTAGGGTGTTTAAAACCTTATTGTGAGTACATAAAAATATTGATTATTAACCAAAAACGTGCAAGAAATCGGCTACGAGAAAAAGATAATATGCTGTTTCTAATCTTGAATTATTTCTCTGTTATACATTTAACTCACGAAAACGCTTACAAGTACTTTATGTATCCTTGTTATTAGCACCAATAGCTGCGATTGGAAGTTATAAGTGTGTGGGGGAGGGGCAAAAAAATTATAGACAACTAAAAGTATCTAGGAGTATAAAAGGTAGACAACAAATTTAAAAATTTGTATCTACGAAATTAGCTGGTTTCGCCGGATTCCTTTGCTTTTTTATAAATCTTCGTTTTAGGGAATTAAGATGAATTAAAATGTAATTTTTCCCCGGGGTGTTTGGAGAAAGCGTCCCCGACTCGCCGACATTGTTTACTATTATGTAACAAAATGTATTTTGTGTTTTGCCAATGAAACATAATGAATAAAATTAACTTTATTGTTCGTTATTCTACTATTTGTTTGTGTATTGCTGGCATTTCGATTTATAAGAGCACGTGGAACTGTGTAGTGTTCAGCGACGGATTCAGTAAAATGTAAACATCACCCTTCCATTCTTCACTGTCCACCTATTTTGATGAAAGTAACTCCGCATGCGCAAAAGCGCGGAGGGTTTCCGAATCCGTTGCTACACAATATTCATATTAATATTTCGCTTTTATCTTGAAATATTATTTTTCAACTGGAGAAGGATTAGTAACTGGAGATGGGAAAAACCTACCGGTTTAAACCGAAAACCATTTATTTTTGTTTCGGTTAACCGGTTTTTTTCGGTTAAACCGGTTATTTTTTTAAATCCAAAAACCTGGTCGGAAGATGGGCTCGATTTTAGGTTCGATTAGACTAAAATTTACCAAGTTATAAAGCTTTGAATTTCATCATCTTAGGCCAGTCGCCGACAACCGCTTGGAGACGTCTGTTGGTTGGCGGATTACTGAAAGAGTCTTTATGAACAGATAAATATTGGCCAATGGATTGATTTCCTGTAAAAATAATACTAGTGAAAAATTTTGTCTGCAAGCGGCGTCTGTTTTTTGTGTCCAAAAAATATTTATCTTTAGTCATAAGTTCTGTGGCGTCCGAAAGATTATTATCTACGTTGAATGTTGTTTCCGATGAGAAGTGTCAACTCGCGGATCAACACATTTCTGAAAGAGTCTTTACGGACAGATTAGATGTTAAATATTGGCCAATGAATTAATTTGTAGTGAAAACGATGTTAATAAAAATTTTGTCTATAATACTTATTGCAATAATTACTCATTTATTATTATTACATATTTGTATTAATTACTTATTTATAATCACTTATTACATTAATTAATTATTGTATTAATACTTACTTATTGTATATTATTATTAATAAAAACATTCTGTCCACAAACATTGCTTTAAAAAAATAACCCCGAAAACAGGTTTTTTTCAAAAACTGGTTATTTTGAGCGGTTTTAACCGCCAGGTTAAACCGGAGGTGAAAAAACTGGTTTAACCGAAAACCGTTTTTTTTCTTTCTTTGCAATAACCGCCATCCATAATTAGTACTGGGAGATGACATTTGCTAGAGATGTGAGCTCTTGCCAGATCAAAAAATGTAAGCTTTGTTGTTCTTTATAGCTTTTTTTTCTTATACTATCGACTTAATAAGGACAGTTATAATTGTTTTTATTTTTCTTAGAAATGAATCAAAATATTCGGTCTTGTTGTTATGCATAGTTGCAACCCATATAGCAATTTCAGTTTGCAGCAATCTTGCTCTACAAAATCTGAAAGCTTGCAACAAATTTGACATGACAAGAGTGCAAGCTTGCAGCACGTCAGCTTCGAAGTCACCACACAACGAACTTGCAGCAAGCTTGTCACGTCAAACTCATTACAAACTATAGCAAAAACAGAGTACGAACACAACCCGGATTAGAACTCGCTACCTACCGCTTCCTAAGCTGAAGCTCTAACCACTCGGCAAACTCTGAGAGTAGAAGATAGATTTCGCGAATACATCGTTCGATTTGATTCGTATACGATTTATTTTAAACTGTTTTCTTGATTTCATTAATTTTTTGAGTTGAGAATATGATTTGAAGTCAAAGAGAGAGCGATTTTCGCTAATAACTACGTTTTGCTAGTAGAATAAATTATGAAATTAGAGTTCAAAAGTAAATACTTTAAAATGGGGCAAAATGTATAAGTTATTATTTTTCAACAAACATTGACTGTTTTTTAGGTTTAATTTTGTTTATAAACGTTAAAATTACAACATTAAAAAGGCGATGAAGTTTTCTTTAAAGTGCGAGTTCTAGTAAAAAGATGGAAAATGTTTCAAAAATTTTTTTATAAAAAAGTTAGTTTTTTCACAAATTATCATTGATTTATTGAATTAATAAAAAGAAGGACGGTCTAGGAGATGCTATTAAAAATCGGATGATTTTTAAAACAGAGAAGGATCTTTCTCTGTTTTAATGTCTCTTAGTGTGCTCTATCATCTTTGCAGCAAACTTGTTTTGGAATCGTGCTGTGAACTTGTCATGCACATTCACAGCAAGCTTGCATTGTAAAGTGGGGTAGCGCTAGTTGTCTATTTTCGCCGTGGCGAACTTGTGGCAAACACGTTTTGCAAGCGAGGATGGCGATTCTGCATTGTTAGTTTGCAGCAGTTTCGCTTCAAATTTGACGCGTCAAATTTGCCATGACAAGATAATATCAAGTAAAAATCAAACTTGCTGCAAACGTACGTGCTATCTGGGAATATTCACCAGCATGAAGCAGTTGATGGACAAGACACTTACGGACTCAGTAGAATATCTCGTCGCCCGAAATTTTTTTGGAACAAAATCAACACCACAGTAGGTGGTTTGCAATACATTCATTCCATCCCTACCTATTGTGGATTTAGGTCATAGATACTACTTTCAGCATTGTTGTACGAATGGTATTTTTTTAGACATCCGTTTCTAAGTGGCATAGCAACGAAGGGCAGGGGTATAGTTGTCTACAACTATAACCATGTGAAGTCATGGAGACTAAACGTCAGTAAGGTTTTGTCATTTTTGAAATCCCAATATTGTTGGAGAAAAAAAAAAAAAATCGTTTTCACTGGGCGCCATTTACACTTTCTAATCCACTAATGACTGCATGGGGCGAAAAAGTCATATTAAGACTCAGTGGCCACTTACCCTAAATACGTCACTGCTATTTCTTCTGTCTTTCTTTTCTCAATCTAGCAGATACATAGAGAAAGTATTGCAATCATTAAAAAATTCAACTTGTGGATTTTAGGATTTTTTACTTTGTAGACTTCCTTGAGTCCAAAAGAAACATTTTTGGAATTGGAGCTGTCTGTATGTGAACAAGATAATTTTTAAAAATACAACAAACAAAAGTAATTATATTTGGTATAGCAAAATTGTAAGTATGTATCAGATTTTGGACCAAATTCGTCAAGGGAAAGAGGTTCTTTTATAAATAAATGCTCGATATTCTATCCTTAACGATAAAATTAAGCAAAAACGACCTATATTTACATAGATATTTTAAGATGCTCTTTTTCACTCGCATATAAGGGAAATATATAATTTGTTACTGCTCTTTTTATGTAGATAATACAAGAAAAAAAAGGCTTTAAAAATATAAATATTAAATTTATTGAGCTGGCAAGAACTCGCTCCACAAACAAATATCGCCTCCCAGTACTAAAAATTCTCCCCCGTTAGCTTAATTGATTATCGGTGGATTGACAAAACACAAAATACATTTTGCTACAAAGCAACAATTACAAGGATGCATAAAGTACTTGTAAGCGTTTTTAGTAAGTTAAATGTATAACAGAGAAATAATTCCAGATTAGAAATAGCATATTCTCTTTTTCACTTCTCTTTTTATTCATAGTCGATTTCTTGCACGTTTTTGGCTAATAATTAATATTTTTATATTCTCACAATAGGTTTTAAACACCCTAAAAATGTTTGTTCTATTAATAAAAAGTACAAAATATTTAATTTGAGCCTTTTTACTGTAAATGAAAAATTAGGGAAAAAGATTGAAATAGAGCAAAATTTTTCAAATTTATGAAACTTTATCGTACTTGCGGCAGCTGAAGTCGTGTTCTGATTGTCATCAAATTTTGTTTTTGTCTTTTTTGCATCAAAAGGCAACTTTTGCGCAGTGTTACTAGTTAAAGAGAGAAAAAAAGTTTTTTTTCGTTCCACTCTACCCTGCAATTTTCCTAATATTGGTCATAATTGAATTTACCTAAAATATCTGAAAATTTTAAAAACCATCGTTCATTACTTAAAGAAATATTTCAAGTACAAAACAAAAAGACTTTGATTTTCACTACGGCTACAGCCATCATTAAAACACCAGTTATATATATATATATATCTAATGTTCGGGGTGAAGGACAGTGTTTTTAGCTTTATGCACTGTTCGCAGAAAACATTATGATTTCTCTAATTTTTTAGCGGTTCGTATAGATTTCACTTACTTACCCCTGATGAGCATCTATACGCTTTTACCGATAAACTACAATCTTTCCATTTAATTCCAACATTCATTGATTTTCATGACATATATATATATATATATATATATATATATATAATATAAATCCAAATATAACTAGTATATAATCATACAGAAATAAAGTAAACAAGAATTAAATCTTATATCAAAAAGTCATTATTTGAACAATACATCAATTTTAAATAAAATCTAATAAATTGAAATTACTAAAGATACCATAAACAAAAATCAAGTTTAAACATTATATTTCAACAAGTGAAAGAACACTGTTGTTATTAAAAATAATGAAATAGGCAATCCAAGTAAATGGAGTTTTCAACAATTAAAATAGCAGCTTGGCTGTGGACAAGCTTTAGCCAGGTTAAATTAATTTTGTTATATATATATATGTGTGTGTGTGTGTAATAATCTCACTTAATTTTGCTTTAAATTCTAATATTATATATTTTAGAGTCTTAATGTATTCCAAAATCACTTTTCTTAAACTCCAGTTTCGTTTTATTTCCCGCGCTGGAGGTACATTAAATCTCTCGTTTGGCATATTTATTACTAAAAGAATATTCTAATTACTTCCACGCGTCTACACAGATCGCGAAATCAGCGACTTATTGCCGCCATACTTTTCCCTAAAACACTTAAGGTAAATGCTCCAGTAGTGGGCCACTTAAGGGTATTTCCTCAATTATTATCTAAACTTTTGAGAAGTTTCGCTAATCTATATTTTTTTATGGTTGTTCAAACTTTTATCTAAAATAATAATCACCTGAAATATCAAAATAATTGTAATATAATTTTTAAAAAATTAAAAACTTAGATCACTCCTATGCACCAGAAGTGGGCATAGCAAACTTTTGATGTACCAGTAGTGGGCATACCAAAAGTGGGCCACCCAGATTTGTCAATTATGCCAAATAAAAAAGAATAAAATTATTATATATAGTAATAATAACAATACATTAACATTATACACTATAAAAATGCAATAAAAATGGCTTGATATAGGTGAAATCTTTTATTTATTGATTCTAGTCACACGAGATTTACATTTTTTCTCGAACAGCCAATTTTTTATTAAAATTATATTCTAATTACCGATCTTTCATTTTAAGTTCTGTTTGGGGCATTATGGATATTAAATCGTGATATTTTATGTTGAATAAATCTTTTTTTTCTTTTATTATCTTGTCTCTGCATCCAGAAAAGAGCCCTTTTAAATGGCGATGGAATATTTTTCGATGGTCAAGCAATACGATAGTTATTATTGTCTGCCTCGTTACAGCGCCCAACTAATTCTTGAATATCAGTCTTTTCCTCAACAGTACTATAAAATATTTATTATTTAAGTAATTGGTTAGAATGTTCCATTAGTGTACCAAAAGTGGGCCCAGTACTGGTTCTGATAAAAATAAAGCAAATCTAATTAAATAAAAAGACTTTACAAGATATAACCTTCTTATTAAACATCACAAAGCAGTCTATTCGAGAGCAAGCATGTGCTCCAGTACTGGTCCCCCCTAGGCCCACTACTGGAGCATTTAGTAAAACATTGATCCAAAAGTGGGCCACCCTTCACTATCCATAAATTATCAATATTATTTAATTTAAAGATAGTTTATAATACATTCATTATATAATCAAATAATATCAATAACAATTTATTCTAAAAACAAACAGAATGTATGCTAAAAAATAGTTGAATGAAGAGTTACCTCTTAAGGAAATCACTAAGAATAAGCTAAATATGCTTCTCTCAGAGACCAACCTCAGCAACAAACTTTCTAGCTCCAAACTAAACAGGAAATAAAGGCTGTGCCTTTGGTATTTAGTTGATAAGGGTTTCAGCCTACCAGAGGCAGATCTCTTATTTCATTGCAGTGTTGGAATTTCTTGTTTTACAACTTAAAAATTCAAGTGGCCCACTACTGGTACATGGCCCACTACTGGAGCACTTACCTTACGTAATTTACTAAAAATAGCTATTATTCCCTTCACTTTGATCACGTGTCTATATGTTAAATCCCTACCTGAGGAAATGCAGGGATTTTCTGTTCGCTTTGTTACTTGAAACTTCAATTAAGATGTACGTATGTCTGCCATTCTCCCATAATAAATGAAAATTACTTAATAACTTGGCCTGCTTTTTATTTAACGACTGCAACAAAGAAATCATTTTTTATATATATGTGTGTGTTTTTGAATGTAGATTGAGCTTGATTTTCAATAATTTTAAAGCCATTTTCTGATTTTTTTCTTTCTTATTTATGTTGCCGTTTGTTTCGAGCCATAAAATGCCTGATGCATGTTTGCTTCCTCATTTTTTATTTTAAAAAAATCCATCTGATCATTCCATATGACCATCAATTACAAGGTTTCTCTTTAAAAATGCTGTTTTTAATATCGGAATGCCTTATCTTTAAATTTCCAGCAGCTCGAATCCACAGAAGAATCCTAATTAGAATTAGTTTCATGACCAGATCAAATATTACATCGAAATCTCCTTCATATTTCCTATACCTACTCTTTAGCCATTAATTTTACTTTGTAGTTCCACATCTTTAAATAATTTTCCTGATGGATACTTTAAAGTTTCCACTTTTTTTTTCTTTTTCCTTCATTTGATCTTCTGTCAATTTTTCTATTTGGCAATGGGAAGTTTACAGCGAAGTGCCCTCGTAAAAGAATGCGACAAAAGTTTTCTTGGAAGTATAATTTTATTCACTCTGGTGGATCATTTTCTTCCTTGTTTAAATTTTATATTTCGTTGTTCAAAGGATAGATGGTTGAACTTAAGTCTTGGCTGTTTCATCTTTGTGAACTACTAAGAACCTTCTGGGGTTTCATCATGTACAGCTTACATTATTGTAATTATTCTGTCATTTTCTAGTTTTAATATACGGTGTCCTTCCTCTTTTCCAAAATATACGTTAATATTCCTTCTTCAGCACATTCCTTTGGAACATAGACATAAACTTTACATCTACATGCTGATGTAATTGTAAAGTTTATTAAATATTCTTTTCAAAGTTGAGGTAGAATTTGTACAACCAATACCTCTTAGAAACGTTAAAATGTATTCACAAAGGGTTATCTTAATTCATTAAGGAAACAAACGGACAGAATCTTACGATCATAGCCTTGTAAACGCACATTTCTAAATATTGTAATAAAAACAGAATTTCAATAAAACTAGTCATGTTACTCTTATAATAGGTTAACGGAATTAATTCACATGACATCACAGTCACATGCCAAATGCAACTGCCGATGCCATCTAACTGGACGTTGTATGATGTGGAGACCGGGGCTGGTTGGCACCGATTTTGGTTGCTAATTTTTTAAATTTTTTTGGTAATGATTGGACAGCTAATCTGTGTTACACTATATTCCTACATTCTTAGGCTAACCTGAACCAGAAGTAATAACAATTTAGTTAAAAATTAGGGAGGAGTATTCACAGTTGAATGAGCTAACTACACCAGTGCCAAAGTGCCCCGGGCCGGGGGTACGTTGCCACACCCGGGACAGGTTGGCACTATATATGTGCACTTCTTTTTTAATTTACTTTTGGTACATACCTAATAAGGAAATAAAATGGATTTTTTATTTATGAACTTTTATTTAACCAAGTTACAAAGAATTGAGTTTGACTTGAAATTGCAAAATTCTTTTTGGATTTAGGAACATTCAAGCATGGTACAAAGAACTGAGGTTGACTTCAAATCACAATTTTTTTTTGTCTCATTGTCCAAAGACGGAGGCAGAACCATTTTTAAATCAGCTCTTTCGACAACAAAAATTTCAGCTATAGTTGGAAAAATAAATGCATTCGGCATTTCAGAGCTTTTCCTGAGAAAGCTCACATTCTATTCGTCCGGGCTCTTTTGGTCCAAAACTTTGGCGACGAAAAATTTTGAAATTGTCTTGTATTCATTTAACAGTTTCACTAACACAAAATCATTGACCTCCGGGTCTTTTTTCCAAATTCAAACAATCCGAGTCCTCAATCAAATCCCATTTGGCATAGGGGTCTATTCTGGTACTCCCGGTTAGGTTAGGAGACGTCACTTTTCCCGTTGTTAACGTGCGGAAAAAGTGACGTCTCCCAACCCAACGGGGGGTACCAGAATAGACCCGATAGTCGTCATCATCAGGCGGCATCCAGCCTTCTTCACTCTCAGAATGCAAGATTTGTCTTCTGACTTTCAATCTCATTTTCTGCGTTTAGACTTTTGCTACTTTCTTGCTCTTTGACTTCCCTTCTTTATTTTCCTTGTGTAAAACTTGTCTTTTAGCTTTCACAGTTGTTTTTAATTTTTTTTTTTATCGCAACGGCTTCTCTCTGCCTGAAGTCCTGAAGAAGTTGCTAATAGCGCCAGTGGCGTTGCAAGATCTGGTGGCACCCGGTGCGGAGTTTAAATTTGTCACCCCCATGTCCATCAAAATATAAAATGAAATTTATTGACAAAGCAATTTTTTGATTCAACTCGTTAAGTAAAGAGGGTATAATGTTAATTATTTTGTAAACAATTTTTTATGAATAAGAAAAGTAAAATGCCTTTTTACTAATAAGCCAGTGTAATGCATAACGTAAGAAATCTTTTTTCATAGTGATCGTAGCTAGTGCATAACTTTATTATTATTATAATACAATTTAATGTAAACTCAATTGTTTACAAATTTCGTTCGCTAGGCTCTAATCCAACAAACTGTACTTTAACATGATACTTAGAATCTCTTCTTTCTAACTTTTTGTTCTGCAAATTTTGAAATTGCGTCATCAAAATCGATGCCTTCAGCTACATTATTTTCAATTGACAAAATGGCTAAGCTAGAGAGTCGTGCTTGGTTCATAGTGGATCTGAGATAATTCTTAATTAGTTTGAGTTTCGAAAAACTCCTCTCACACCATGTAACAGAAACACATAAAGTCAAGAAAAATCTAAATGCTAAAGTGAAATTGGGAACAGAGTCGAAAAGTTCGTATTCGACTACAAACTCTAAGAATCTTAAGGAAGTCCAACCAAGAGACTCTTCTTTTGGAACTTTGGCGACTTTTAGAAATCTTCTTAGGCGTGGAATTTCTGTAAGGATACCATCTACAGAAAGCTCATTGTAATTTTCAATCAAACTTTGTACAAACTTGGGAAGTTCAATTTCCGAGCTTTCGATCAGATTGTTGAGCTCTAAGACTGCAAACCGATCTGATATACACTCTATGCCTTCGCAACGTGTATCGATTTCTTGTTGAAACCTGTCAATGCAATATAACTTTGACCTTTTCAGTTCTTGGTGCAAAGTCAGCGGCTCGTCTGCAGCTTTCTCTCTGGGCATAATTTTCTTTTACCTGACTGTTCTTCTTTTTACTACAGGAATGCCCAACTCTTAAAATTTGTCTTTTGCAAATTGCAGTGCTTCCTCAACAAGATAAGGTAATTTCTTTTGTCTTTTAAAAAGACCTTCAGACTTTTTATCTCGGTAACAGACTCTTCGCAGCTTATTCCAAGAATCTGCAAATACAGGGTGACTTTTAATTAACCTACAACTTTTAACTGAAATAACTTCTCAGAGTCTCACTAAATGGCGCCACGAATGCATGTAGTGGCAGAGGGCTTAAAAGAGGGAATTTGTTTCGTATCAGTTCCACGCCATTTTGATAATGTCTCCTAAAGTGTCATATTCAACCGAATATCGTATATTTATTGTTAAAAATTGGTATTTATGTGGCGAAAATGCCAAACTATTGCTACGGAAGTGGTCTGCAACATTCAGAAACCGACCTAACCGACCTGTTTCGAACCCGAGTTATCGCCTATCAATATCCAAACAGTTATCTTGGTGCATTGCATTGGCCACCTTATTCACCAGATCTGAATCCATGTAATTTCTTTCTTTGGGGTCATATGAATGATTTGGTGTACAAGAAGAAGCCGACAGACCTTATTAGCCTCAAAAGGTCCATAAGTGACTCATTTGGAAACATTAAAAGAAAAACTCTTGAACTTGTAACTGACAACTTTGTGACTAGGTTGCGCTATTGTATCGCCTCTGACGGTTCTCATTTTGAAAACATTCTGCATCAAAATCCTTTTCAACGTTCTTTCAATAAAAAAATGTCTGTAGTGCTATCTGCAACGACTCAAGAGTTATTTCAGTTAAAATTTGTAGGTTAATTAAAAGTCACCCTGTACTTTTGAACGTGGTTGACTTCTTTTAAGACATTATTCCATAAACACAAAAAGCATAAAAACGAGAAATCACACATTGAAGGCAACAGAGTTTGAGCTGTTCCTCTGGTTTCGATCGTTTCCGAAGCACCAAACAGTTCTTCAATGGCATTGGAAATCTTCTTAAAGCACTTAAACAGAGGCTTAACAGCTTCGCAGTGAGCATTCCATCTTGTTTCTGAAAGTCGCTTACCTCTGACTTCAACGTTTGTCAGAAGGATCGTCCATCTGTACGTAGAACCCGAGAAAAACACGTACAAATTTTCTAAAGTCCCAAAAAATGTCGCACATGATGGAACTGTTGCAAAAGAGTGTACTCCACACAGATTGAGAGAGTGGTTTGTACAGGGTACAAACAATGCTTTAGGATTAAGTTGACAAATCCTTGCTTGAACTCCTGAATGCACTCCAGCCTTTGCAGAAGCATTGTCATATCCTTTTCCTCGGCACATTGTTATATCTAGACCATGTAAGATATTTGACATGTTATTTTATGTAACAACCAGCGAGAGTGGTCTCCCCTAAACTTTCTCGTATACTCCCTAACACAGGTGGTGAAAAAATAAGCCAAACAGTAGTAAAACGCGCCAAGCGGTCGCGACATTTTTTTGCGCCGTAGTATGGCAAAGAAAACCAAATATTCAAATTGAACGACTTTTTTTCAACCGATTGAAACGAAAATTGGACACAGATCTACAATTAAGATTAGAAGACCGCACACCAAATTTCAATTATCTAAGTCACTAGAAGATTTGTGCCTCGTCTAAGACGGGCTTTTAGATAGCCGATCGCAAAAACCACTAACAACAAAAAATGCATTACCACATACAAAATAAAACTAAACGTTAAATCAAACATGCAACTCTTTTCGAGAAAATGTTTATGTCTATGATTCACCGGAATGACAGCAACAAATCAAAATTATAACAAAAACGCTCGAAGAGTTGGAACAAAATTTGGCAGTGAGCCAGGGGTGGCACCAGAGGGGGGGCCGGGGGGGGAAGGCCCCCCCCCCCTGTCGGGGAAAAATTTTGTATCCCGTCGGGGAAAATTTTTGTACGGGGTATTCAACTGTAGTTGATAAATAATAATCTGGCGAAAATTTGAGACCTATTTCATTACACTCGTCCCCCCTGTAGGGGAGATCATGCCCCTGTAGAGGAGACCATGCCCCCTGTCGGGCAAATCGCCCCTCCCCCCGTCGGGCAAACTCTAGCGCTATTCCTGCAGTGAGCCAAGGCAGAACGTAGTTTGGTTAAGAAACGCGCGTATCGGTCGGACATTTTTTTTTGCGTCGTAGAATAGTGAAGACAGCGAAAATGCAATTTGAACACATTTTTATAACCCATTGAAACAAAAATTGGACACAAATCTACAATTAAGGTTAGAAGGCCACATACCAAATTCCATTTGTCTAAGTGATTCTATTAAAAAGTTATTGTGTTTACAAATATGCGAATAAACAGACCGACAGACAGTCAACCCTGTGACGGGTTTGGTCCAAAATTTGACACGGGCCTACATTCCTGATGATAAAACTGTGTTCCAAATTTTATCCATGTAGCTATGCAAGTTTTTGAGCTATAGTGTTCACATGAACGCGGACAAACAGACAGACTTCCCGTAAACGGATCTTGTCCAAAATTTGATAGAAACCTGCAAATTATGTGTCAAGATCACATACCAAATTTCATCCATGCAGCTCTAATAGTTTCCGAGTTATCGTGTTCACAGACACACAGACAGACATAATTCCAAAATTGTGTTTTTCGGACTCGGGGAGCTATAAAACGTGGGGATTCGTCAAAATCTCGAGTTCGAATTTTTTGACGATTACAATACTTCCTTTCTTTCGAGAAAGTAAAAAGGAGCATTAATACAAAACCGGCAATTTTTTTTGTCACCCCCTCAGAGCTGGTACACTGTGCGGGCCGCACCCATCGAACCCGCCTTCCTACGCCACTGAGTAGCACTTTAGGGAGCACAAAGTTATCCCATACTTTTCAGCAGCCTTTGAATATGACAGTTTTTTATGTGAAACCGCTTTTACTGCTTTAGCAATGACATCCTGGTGTGTGTGGGGGGGAGTCATTGCTCGGTCTATCGTCTTTTTTCTGTTTCTAACCATGACTCTAAAAAAATATTAGACATGTATATGTATGTAGTAGTAGTAGAGACCTACACCGACCCAGCTTATCCTAAAGGGTGTAAGGCCTTTAACAAGTCGGTGGGGAAACGTGTTTCGCGCAAGAGAAATCCGAGGAAATTCACTGAGTGGAAGGGTCCAGTGCCAATGAATAACTCGAGAGAAGAACCTTGAGACAAACCTCTCCACAAGAACCTTGCAATCTATAGATTTAGGATCAAACTACATCACAGTTGCATTCCTGGACAAGTCGATCTATGCCCTAGATCCAAACACTATTTAAGAACATACCATCGTATAAAATTAAACACACATCAACACAAAAATAATCAAACACTTACCAAAATGCACGCACACAAAAAAATGAATGCATATTTCCACACAAGGGATGAATAATTATAATATATTAATCTGTGAAAATAACTATAAATCTGGTAACAACCCTAAGTATCACCTACACACCAAGCAGAGAGACCGTTATTTATTAGCCTATCAGATCTGGTAGTCATACTACATAAAATTACAACATCATATCTCAACCCGAGTTTCCTGTATTA
Source organism: Araneus ventricosus (assembly GCA_013235015.1). Classification (NCBI taxonomy): domain Eukaryota; kingdom Metazoa; phylum Arthropoda; class Arachnida; order Araneae; family Araneidae; genus Araneus; species Araneus ventricosus. Next base: position 43,512 of record BGPR01009517.1, read on the forward strand.
AGATTAACATAAAACTTTTATGTACAATGGACCTTATGCAGGTGTCGTCATAGTCACGTGACGGCGGGACGCCGAAAACAACTGATCGGAGTTCGAATAGAATGCATAGCAAGCTAAAATAGCCATTTTTTCAGAAATAATGACAAATAGCCATAATCAGTTATTCAATTAATGTGAAATATATTGAAAGTCAAATATATTTAAAAAAAACATTCAGAGTTAAAGATTATGTATTGAGAGTTACAAATATAAAAGAAAGCTTCGTCACACGAAGCACATCGTATTTCTGAAGGGATGAAGATCACAACAAACAGTCCTAAATCGACGACACTAGAGAAATAATTTATAGCAATAAAATTTTCTGCCGATATACTTCTTTAAAATATTGAAGAAAAAAAAATTAATAAAATTTCAGTCGACAACAAATTGAATTAATAAAAGAGAGCCTGCGATTGTTATGTATTAAAACTCATATTCTATTATTTTTATCCAAAAAACCTGCTTTCACAGGCAATAATCATAAAATAAAAAAAAAAAACTGTCAGAAATATATACTATTAAGGAAAAAATTTAATTTTCTATAAAACAGTATATATTATAAGCGAATTTTATATTTTACATAAAAAGTATCTATACCAAGTGTTACAAAAAAACATATAATCAACACAGAAGAAATCAGTTTTTCAAAAAGCAAAAGAAACTATTTCCATACAAAGCAAAAATTCACTTCTTTCGAGTTGTGACAATACACAAGAATGCATCGTTGCACGAACCACTGTCTTATTTCTGTAGCGATAAAGATTACAAAAAATCGTCCTTAATCGACTATGATAGATAAATCAGTTTTATCAATAAAATTTTCTGACGAAATACTTCGCTAAAAAATCGAAGATAAAAATTTAAATTGATATTTCAGTCGTCAATTTACATGCCGATTATACATAGTAAAGAATAGGCGTTCACTTTGTTTATCCCGCCACAGCTGTTTTTCTATACTCTCGAACCCAAACTGTGCATAAGGTCCATTGGGTTGGGCCATTAGTCCAACGTTTGCAATGATAAAAATCTTCAACAGACTGCAGTAATAAGATGGACATTACGCACCAATAAAATCTATAACAACAATAAAAACCAGCGGGAGTGGTCTCCCCTAAACATTCTCGTATACTTCCCCAAAAGGTGTCATTTCCCCTCCCCCCGCGTGGATAAAAAATTCGAAGCTACTGTAACCCAGAATGCTATGACTATCCACTAGTTTCCTTTAGCGCGCGTCAAGGTCACGAGTATCGCTAAGCGCTCGGTAAGACTAACCAGTACGCATGCGCGTGGAGATAACGGATTCGTTGCAATAGTAAAAAAATGAATATGCAATTTGAACGCATTTAACCGATTGAAACGAAAATTGGGCACAGATCTATAATTAATGTTAGCAACCGTCATACCAATTTTTATTTATCTAAGCTAAAGGGTTTAGGAGATATAATTTTTACAAGTATGCGATTATACAAGCCGATAGACAGTCAACCCTTTGACGAATTTGGCCCAAAATTTGATACGGACCTACAGTTTTGAGGATAAAACTGTGTACCAAATTTTATCCAGCTAGCTATTCAAGTTTTTGAGTTATAGTGTTCACATAAACGTGGACAGACAGACAAACTTCCCGTAGAAGGATTTTGTGTTTTGTAGAAGGATTTTTGGATTTTTGTGTTTGTTTATTTTTGTTTTGTGACAACAAAATTTGATAGAAACCTACAAATTATGTGTAAAGATCACATATCAAATTTTGGACAAAATCGTTTGTCCGCGGTCATGTGAACACTAGAACTCAAAAACTTGAATAGCTAGATTGATAAAATTTGGTACATAGTTTTATCACCATGAATGTATGTCCGTATCAAGGTTTGAACCAAATCCGTCGAAGGGTTGATGGTCTGTCGGATTGTATAATCGCATACTTGTAAAAATTATATCTCCTAAACCCTTTGGCTTAGATAAATAAAAATTGGTATGACGGTTGCTGACATTAATTATAGATCTGTGCTCAAATTTCGTCTCAATCGGTTAGAAAAAAAGGCGTTCAAATTGTATATTCATTTTTTTACTTGCGTACTGGAAGCAATCTCTGCGCATGCACAAGCTATTCAGCGATAGCGAACGCGCACGCCCTCGCATTAGCGGAGCTTGCTAGAGTGTGATAGAAAATAAATATTGTTACAGTCATTGAAAGTCGCTTCCCAGCAGTGCAGGTCTTATGGTTGGGAAGAGGGTTTTACAAGGTGAAGCGTGGAACGACCTCAGCGACTCTCGTGGCACGCATGACCTTGGCGACAAACTTGGCGACCATTTTGGCGACTTGGCGACAAATTTGGCGACCTTGGCGACAAATAGATTATTCTCGAAAATGCAACCCTTTTCTCGATATTTCTATTAGGGGCCGAGATCTAGGATTTTCATGAAAATTCTATGTGACGTCACGGCCAAACGGGGAGAGTATATAAGACCGCGTTTGGACCACAACAGCGTCTTTTATCGACTGGTTACTTCTCTTTGAAGCGCGAACGTCTTCGGAGTTCTATCCGCTGTGTGAGCTAATCAGCTGGTGAGCTGAGCTACTATTGTCTTTACTAGTTATTTGCTGACTGTTTGTGCTGTTAGATATCAACTGTCATTACCTGTGAATTGTTGTCTATTTACATTGGTAATCTGTGCAAGGACTATTGTTTCCTGTACCTGTGTTACGTGTTTTCCTGCATATTTTATAAATAAACCTTCATTCTCCATTATCCTGCGTGTTGGACTGTTTATACCATACACCACAGAGAGACCTTTCGCAACAATATTGCTAAGTTTTAAATACATACGCATCTCTTTGAATAAGATTCTTCACCTAAATATTTTACAATCACTATAATCTACATTGAAAAATCTTCTGATAGTCATTGCATTTTGGGTTACGGTAGGTTGAAATTTTTTACCCATGCCGGGGGAGGGGAAATGACAAATTTTTGAGAAGTATGCGAGAAAGTTTAGGGGAGGCCACTACCGCTGTTTTCATTCAAACAGTTTTTGCGTGTCTACTCCAAAGTTGGAAACAAATAATAAAATGCCTCATTGATTAATGTTAAATGAATAAAGTCAATTAAAAATGGTAATTTAGGGAATTTTACTGAAATGTCTAAACTCAGAATGATTTCTGAAAAATTATTGCTTGCAAGTATTAAAGAATCTAAAAGAAACTGGAACTGTAAATGTTTTCGTCGCCCCAAAATTATTCTACGTGTTCCATAGTTTAAGAAGCCTGTTTTTGAGTATTTGGATATTGCAAAAAGAAAACGGCATGAATTAATTAATTTAGTTAGGTGTTTTAGAAACAAAAAGAAATAATGAATTTTTAATGGAATGTACGGGGTTTATGAAACAAATAAAGGAAAAATATTTGAAGATTTTACTTTATTCCTAGCATTTAAAGTCAAGTGAAATTTAAGAAGCAATAATTTTAAATAAGATCATGAAAGACTGGAAAATTTTCACAAAAATTCTCATTATATTTTAGTACGCAGATACTTGTACACACAGCATTAATTGTATTTTTGAAAAAAAATTGACATACCGAAAGTATTCAAGGTTTTTTACCGAAACTCCATGAAATATACAAGGTGCGTTCGAAAAGTTCGGTGAATGGTCTCATAAAATAAAGGAAACAATGCATACAAACAAAATACCTTTACTGGCATTCAAAGTAATCACCATTAGCTACAATACACTTTTGACATCGGTTGTACAGCTGCTGGAAACTGTCAGCAAACGCTTCTTTCGGTATCTCTCGAAGCGCCGTTGTCACACGTTGCTGGATCTGCGCAATGTCGGAAAAGCGTAGACCTTTTTCTTACGCTTTTGCAAATGTTCGTGAATAATGTTGCTCACACTGTCTAGGCTTATCTTCAATTTTTCTGTTATCATTCTCAAAGACAGCCGTCGATCATCCGCAAGCATCCGTCGCACTTGTTCGATGTTGTCTGGAGTTGTGCTTGTTGGTGGTCGACCTGAACGCGGCTCATCTTTGACATCTTCCTTTCCGTCTCTAAAGCGTTTAAACCACTCAAAAACACACTTTTTACTCACTGCGTCCACACCGTACACTTTCACTAACATTTCGTGTGTCTCCGTCGCCGTTTTGCCTAATTTGAAGCAAAACTTGATGTTCATGCATTGCTCCATTTCGCAGTGACGCGCCTTCTCACACTGACTCGTTAAATTGGCCGTAGCTCGCACTTCCGCTTAACTATCGTGATTTGAACGCTAGGGGGCACTAGTTGCCATGTCTGTCAATGCGTCTGCGTGATGGCAGCATCCGAACCAGCGCGGTTATTCTACTTACTATGGGACCATTCACCGAACTTTTCTAACACACCTTGTAATTAATTCATTAATAAAAAATGAATGAATGAATGAATAATATTTTTCGTCATAAGAATTTCTGTACAGCATTTGCTTTATTCGCATTTTAACGTTCCTAATAATACTAGGTCAAGTCAGAAAGTAGGTTACAAACCGATAAGATAATTCGGAAATTAGTAGTAAATTGTTTCCAGATATGCCAATAGCGGCAGCTCAACCCAAATGCATGATGTTCATTTCGAATTTATGAGAACAATTATACACATGCGCAGCTGCATTTGAAAGTGGCAACTGTGCTCGATGAGTGTACACTAGAAGACGAATGTTAACAGTGTTTTGAGATTCTTAAGGAGTTTTGATCGCTCATTTCCTGAAACGGGGTGAAATTGCTACCTCCTACTGTAACATTCTGTTCGGGATGCAATTCCAAACAAAGTTCATGCCTGTTGACTCGAGGAATATTGTTTCATTACGACAATGCCAGGTCTCAAACAGCTCTATTAACCCAGGAGAAGATTAAGAACTTCTGTGGCAACTTCTTAAACATCTGCCTTACATCTCAGACTTTGCACCAAGTGATTATTACCTGTTTGGTTTGCTAAAATTGCATCTGGGTGGCAAGTGTTTTGTGTTTGATGCAGACGTTGAACGTGAGATGCATAAGTGGCTGAGACAGCTGTTCAAAGACTTTTATGCAACAAGTATTGGGAAACTCATAAAGAGATGGGATAAATGTATCAATGTAAATGGCGATTATGTACAGAAATAAACATGCTTTTCAAGTACATATCTTGGTTTCCCTTAACACTAGAAATGTTTGTGGACTCTACGCAATTCTTGTATCGGATTGTAATGTCTATCAGTGATTTGATTTTAGTTTATTGATTTAAAAATACGATAATTCGATGCACGTAATGACATGCGGGCACGATAATTAAGAAAGGCATAATTCTGATTTTACACAATGCGAACTGAATTTCTCCCCCTTATTTTGAAACATTCTCATTCATGCTGAAAGAAAGTTTGCCTATTACCTTGAAAAATTCCCACTATTGTCCACTTCTAAGTTTATCGAATGGTAAGTACGTCGTCTCTAGGTTTGGGTTATTCGGTGACAACTCAAAATGTTCCGAGAATATGAAACAAAAATGCATCTCAAATTATTAGTAAGTTAGATCTTAAGAAAAGTTTAAAACATTTTATGTAAACTGTTTCGGCTGATAGAATTCTCATTACCGACATAGCCTTGCAAGCTTATTGGGAATTGTTCTGAACTTTCAGATTTAGTATTCATTATAAAGTACCAATCACTTGAATAACCTCACTAGTTATAAAACAAAAACTATGCTCAATTAAGGATATTTTTAAGATTATTATTAGAAATAAATTTAAGCAATAGTAGTGATGCTTTTATCATCCATTTAATTGAAAAAAATTAAATATGAATCATGTATCTTATACAAATTTTGCTGGAGTAAATACGGCGTCAGATGAATAACCTCACAAGTTTGAAATGGGAAAATCTTGAATTCTAAAGCAGAGATGTTCTATCTAATTGTTTGTGGTTATCACTGAGTGAACTAAAATTAAATCTGATTAATTTTAGTTTACTCAGTGATAATTTTTTTATAAAATGGACCGAACATCTAGCTTTAGCAAAGATGAAAGTGCGAAGGTTAAAAGTTTGAAATCTGAAGGCTTCTGTAAGGTCTTAGCCCAGTGATACCGGGTCTGATCAGAGATCAATAAGACAAAGCAATACAGAACATTAATATTTAATTATGTTTCTTGATTAATGTCATTTATACAAGAAATTTACACATAAGGAATACATTTAAATGATTTGCATAACTCCGGATGAGATCGCGAGAGTCAAAAAATGTTCATAACTGGACTTAATAGCAGTTATCAGTGGTGAGTATTCGTAAACAATCGATAAGCAGTCGATTCAGGAATCTGATAAAGTTCAGTAAATCGTTTTCAACTCAGGGCGAGTTTCGTAAGTCCGAAGGCCGGAAGAGGAAATTGAGGTAATCGAACGCTCAATTTATCAAAGTAACCACCAAAGGGTTATGCGAATTACCAAGTCGGTAATTGTCAGTGAGGTATTCAAAGCTCACTACCTTTCTAGCAATTCTCTAAAGGAATGCTCTGATGCGTTTGCAGCTCTCCAAAGAAGCTTATTCTAACCAAAGGTTGGCTTCAATTCCACGGGGTCTAAGAACGCCCGTAACAAGTGCAGAAATCTTGTGCCGAGATTCTGACTTCTCAGTCTTCTCAAATCATTCGATCTCGAATCTTCAATTCAATCTCAATCTCCAAAACTCCAAACTTTAAACTCCTCCGTCGAGCCCCTATGAGGCGTGGCCGAAAGGTTAAGTCTCAGGGATTTGTCGGGTTGCTGACCGCAGCTTCCAACCGGAAGCCTCGCTCTCTTTCTCATCTCATCATTGGAAGAGGGTCGGAACTTAAAGGGTTTCTTTGATGGTCTCCTGGGAGGTCTTCCCCTCTTGCGGTCTTTTGCCCGGCGGTTGCGCAAGCTCGTTTGTATTTTATGACTCTAGATAACATCGCGGCTCTTTCTCTTCCAGCCCTAAAGGGTTCGTAGGTGGTCCTTTCCTGTGGGAACTTGAGAGCGAGAGGAGACCTCACACTTCTCGGACCGAGAAATTGGGGAAAAAATCGAAGTCTTAAAGTTACCTACAATATTTTGAATGATGTACAATAATACGGTGAATGAAATAAAGGAAGGACTGCTTCAGCCACAACTGCCAAAGAACTCCGCTTGATTCTTCGGCATCCATCTAATTCGTGTCTCAGCCACAAGAATTGCTAAAGAAAGTTGGATTAAAGCTTCAATTTCAGCCGGCAGAAGGACAATTAAGAACTGTTAAATGATTAAGCGATTGAAACCAAGACGTAAACCGCAGCTCAAGCCTCATCACAAGTTGAAGCGGCTTCTCTTTACAAAAGTGCACATGGGTCATTCTCATGAAAAAGGTACAAATAGCTAAAAAAAAATTTTATTTTACGAAAGTATGTAAAAAATTTTAAAAATTGCATGGATGTTTCCATTTAAGCTTAATAAATAATCTTATATTAGTGATCAGGTTTTCTATTTTATTTTTCAATGATTTTTTTTATTTTTAAAATTTTTGACCTGTCTACGAAGGAGACATGATAGCCAACGGAACTTTTACATTTTAAACGAAAGCATAATTGACTAATTATTGGGCAGATTTGGTACAGGTTTATTTCTTATAATTAAACACTAAAATTAGTTATTAAAAACTAACGCAAGAAAACTTAACATTTTAAAATAAATAGCACTTTTTAAATAATGGCACTGACTATGCATTAGTTAAATAATATTTACAAACAATTTCAAATAAATGAAAATCAGCATTTTGCAGGAAAGTAATCAATTATGTACTAGATTAAGGAATATCATATCTTTATTTATTAATAAAAAATCTAGTAAGTCTCGTATTATGTTTTTTCTACTCTCTTCTCTTCTGAATTTGAGCATCTGACTGCTTTGTCTTTTTATTTTGTTGATATTCCCATTCTTAGTAAAAATAAATTTAGCTATTAAAATGTTTTTTATACATTATTGAAGCTTTAATAATATAAATATTCTATATGAATTGTTTACCTTAATCAGTAGTGGCGTTAGAGTTTGCCCGACGGGGGCCAATTTGTACGACCGGGGGCACGACCTGCTGTACGGGGGGACGAGTGTAATGAAATTGGTCTCACATTTTCGCCAGATTCTTATTTATCAACTACAGTTGAATACACAGCACAAAAATTTTCCCCGACGGAATACAAAAATTTCCTCTGCGGGGGGCCCTGTTCCCCCGGTCACCCCTCTGGCGCCACCCCTGACCTTAATTCTTTTCGAGAATATAATTTCAATTTTAATTTTTAAAAAATACAAAAGAAAATCACTAAATTTCATAAAAAATATCTACCAAAGAACTTTTAATGAATATTATTTTAATTTATCTAACTGTATCATGATTTTCGAGATTTTGTCTCTTTCATTTACAATGGCATTCTCTCTGTGGAGATGCCGTGTCCACGGAGGAGACAAAAACTAAGTTTTGAATTTTTAAGTGCTTAAGTTTTTAAGTGGCTAAAATGGTACACTTATTTTTATTAAATTCGATACTAAACCTATCAAAATTTTGTATTTTAATTATAAATTAGATTTTTCTTATTTATGATGTCCGCGGAGTAGACGCTGAGAACTTTACCAAGCTCTAAATGGAACTAATAAATTGGAACATATTCAATAATTCGCGATAGAAAGAAAATTTTTCCTTAAAGAACAAATTGTCTGCCTCTCTTATAAACTCTTTCATGATGATTTGACATGAGTTGCCATTTATGATATTTTTTAAAAATTAGTTTCTTTGTCCACGGAGGGAAACGTATTTGACTGAGGACAAAGTGTAAAAATTAATTACTAAGTAAAAATAATTAAAAAATATTATTTTAGACCTTAACTAGAGACTTTAAACTAGTTAATACTGAAAATAAATGCAATTTTTAAAAAAATTGCTTGAGTGTCAGTTAATATTATCTTGAATTTCATGTGTAGGGACGTCCACGGAGGGGACTTTGTCATATTTTCACTGAAAAATGAGAGTTAACTAGTAAATTTTTTTTAGTAGAAACGTATTGAATAGCTTTCTTAAAACGTAAATTATACATACGAACAAAAATATTAGGACATTTGTTGCACTTTCTAATTTTTTTCACCCGGGACTGTAAAAAGCACCTTTTCGTGAGAATGGCCCATATGCACTGGACTTCTGAGTGGATAAACATAATTTTCACAGATGAAAAAAAGTTCAATATGGATATATCGGACTAGTTCTCCGATTATTAACAAGATATAAGGAAGGAAGAACTAATTTTATCACGTCGCCATTCGTGACTTGGCTTTGCCATGGTATGGGGAACAATTACTCCCAATGGTGTAGGTCCAATGATGTCCTCGATATTGCCATTTTAAACTGTAGGCAGTTAACGCAAACTTATTTAACGATGTTAAAAAACATTCAACGAAAGTTTCAAACTGTATTTTATCCAAATATTTTTTTCCAGCAGGATAATGTGTCGATACATACCGCAAATGCCGTTGAACGATGGTTTGCTCTTCAAAATATTCAAGTTTTAAAGTGACTTCCACCATCTCCAAACTTAAATGTAATAGAAAATGTCTGGGGCATCTTATTTCATGACGTTTGCCGCGATGTTAAGCAATAATTTAATTCAAGCCATGTAAAACCTATAAAAAGTAGTTCCAAAAGTCACCGATAGGGGACATGTGGCGCTGTTGTAGTCTACACAACTGAGAATCAGACAAATGAGTAACAAAGAATAAATTTCAGTGTAAAACCGCTTTAATACAGCAAATGAACTGCCCAAAAGGACTACAGAGATGAAATTACAGTGCACATAGCATTTGATTCAATAAAATTACTTCCTCTGCTAGGCATATGATGACCCTTCAATGTTATTAAATATGACCACCCTTCTCGTGGACCACACATTGCATCCTGTGCACAACGTTCTCCATGTCCATTCTCCCTGTGGGGTTCAGGCCCTCGCCAAGCCTAATCGGCGCCGTCGTGCAAATGTCTAATGAGCGCCTTTATTAGGGTGGTCCTTAAAAATCAACTTTTGAAATAATGATGGGACACCCTCCATTTTGATTTATGGTCTAAAGTAAGATTTCCATAAAAATTTCATTTTTTAAAAATGTGTTTTAGGGGTTGCTACCAAGCTTTAAAATTTTGAAAACTCAAGAAATTTTCCAAACTTTAAATAAACTGGTAAACACATAAATAATAATTAATAACAACAACTGAATGTAGGAGAGAACATTCTCTTTTGTTCTCATCTTCACTACAAGTTCAAATCACAGTCAGTTTTTATGTTGAGACAGAAGTGTTTCATGCCTAGACCTGCCCACGAATGTCACACTCTCACCCAACCTGAGCCTGACTCAAGTAGTTCGGTTTGAGTAGCCTAAACTGTACTGCTACTTGCTACTGTACTGAGTATATTATACTTGTCTGAGCGTTTTTTTTTTGGCCATGTTTGACTGTTAAATTATTGCAGGTCTAATCAAAACTTATTGAAGTATTATTATAGTGATATAGTTTAAAATAGTAATATCAAAGTGACACTAATATTTTAGTTTACAACACTTATACTAATGGCATGAAGTAGCAAACAGCCCATTTTAACAAGGAAATCTAAAGATCTCTTGTTGGTCAAATGCCTATATCATTGGGCCAAACAAAGTTACCATCTAAAAGAAAAGTTCTTAGCATTTTTTCTTGGGGAATTATTGATCAAATAAAATGTGTTAGTTTTGATAAAATTTCAGTAGGTGACGAGCAGGAACATGTATCATTATTGAGCAAAAGATGAAAAAAGAAATGTTCTAGATGGCTTGCCATTATCATGTCCTCGAAATCATGCCTGAAGATGTTATTTTTAAATCAATTGGGTTTCAACAGGCCTGACATTCTGATGTTCAAACGATTTAAAAATTCCTGAAGCTCGATCGATCACAATTAGGGTTTCTTTTCCGGGATCCTTGGAAATCGTAAGATTTTCATACTTTTTGCATTCCCAGGAACAAAAAATTGTAAAATTATTAAGAAAATCACCTTTCACGAATGGTATTTTACAAAATTATGTTAAAGCAGAGTTTGGCTATGAAAAGATGGTTTGTTTAGACACCAAAACACGCTAGAATAGTTTGTTGGCAATGTTTGAAAGATTTTTAGAGATAAAATCAGCAAATTCAAAATCATTAATTGATATTAAAAATAAAAAACTTTGGCTAATTCAGAATTTGAAACTGACTGCAATTGTAGTAGGCATGAAACCAATAAAAATTTGACCTTGAAAAATTATGCAGTCGAAAAGCGACTTTGCTAACTGGCGAAGGAGTGTTTCTTTCATTATTGGAGGGTTGAACCAACAAAACTCAGAATTTGCTAAGAATATGAAATGTTCTATGGTCTAAAGAATTAGTGAGAGATGCAATGTTAGCTTTGTTGGATTTATGCAGTATCTAAATTTTGGGAGAAAGTATGATGCTGCAGCATTATTGTTGATCTTTCACGTTTACCAAATAAAAACTCTTGGATTCAACAAGCTAAAATAATTATGATAAGGCTTTTTTGCGAGAATCACTATCCATCTCTTTGCACTCAGAAGAAAAGTGCACCGAAACTTTGGAAGAGAAATCTTTAATGTTGTACGTAAAATTAGAAAAAGCGACTCAAAGACAAAGGTCCTACGTTGTTCAACTAGCAAGAGTTCCAGCTTGAGCAAGACAACGAAGCAAGAATTGCAGTTATTTGACTCAACAGAACATCTATCATCAAATTTTATAAAACTGGGTGAGGCTCAGAAAAAAAAAGATTTCTCCAACAGCAGTTGCAGCTGAGAGGGCATTTTCTGTGGCCGGGTTGTTCAAAAGAAAGCTAAGAACTAGGCTGAATGATAAAAGCATGGATTGCTTATGTTTTCTGAAATTATGCCTTAAAAATGAATGATTAATACATTTTATTTGTAATTTTGTAGCTCAATATATAAAGGACTATAAATTTGGGTTTTATGAATATCCTTATTTTGCATAATTATTATTGATATCAATTAAAAAGTAACAAAATTTTAGATTTTTCAAATTTTGATGCATTCCCGGGAATAACTGTTATGTTCCTGTAGGGTCGGACTAACACTTCATTAGTCCGTGCCCCGGCACGGAGTAAAAAAATCAGGGGCTCAAAATTGCCAAAACAAAAGGAGGAAAAAAAATCGCAACGGAGTTTCTGAATTAATTAGAAAATTTTCTGAAAAAATTCTAAAAAACAATAAAGCAATCTAATTTTATGTACTAATGACCACAAAACTTTCAGGGCACTACTTCAGTAATCTATATATATATATATATAAAAGGTAATGTATGAGTGCGGTACAGCGCAAAGACCGCTGCAGGTACCGGTACGAAATTTTGCACGAAGGCGACCCAGGACAGGAGCAGAAATACTTCGAAGCGATTTTTTCTAAGTAGAATTTTCGTTATTCAATGCTTTATCGATTTTTTCCGTTTTAAAATTGATGAAAGTCTGGAAGTTGAACAGGTACGGAAAATTTTTTACACCATTTGAAACTTTATGTAATACCTTCCACAACGAGACCAATTTGAAATCTGTACAATAATTAGACGCGTGTCGGTAATTAATTAAAATAAGGTAACTTTTTCGGACGAAACGCTATTTTCCCGTAAAGTGTTTTGGTAAATCGCCCTAAAAACTTTACTGTCATACATAAACGATATTTTTGATATAGAAAATACCCTCAAGATCTGGCTTTCAAATGAAAGAAAAATTTTTCAAATCCGACGAGAAGTTCGTTAAAAAAATTTTTTTTCCGAAATAGATGCAGATAAAAATTTTGAATCAATACATTGGCATCGAGTTCGTCGGCGAAAAAGACAATTTGATTATGAAAAGCAGGATGAGCCCATAATCGATGCGCAGAAAAAATACAAAATTGAATTCTTTTACCACCTGGTTGACACTGCAATCAATTCTTTAGAACAAAGCTTTTCTCAGCTGCATCATCACAACAGTTACTTCTGTTTTTTTTATCATACATATGAACTAAAAGACGTTAGTTCTTCTGTAACTTTGGCCAATTGAAAAAATTTGGAACCCATTTTAACAGATGGAGAATCATCGGATTTAAACAGCCTGGAACTTTGTGATGAAATATCAGTGGTGTGTTCTCTATTGGAAAAAGATTTATCACATTTGGAAGTTTTGAAATTGTTAACAAAAATGAATTCTGCTTCAAACTTGAGCATTGCTCTAAGAATTTTACTAACTCTTTCAATAAGTGTTGCACCCGCGGAACGTAGCTTTTCCAAACTAAAAATATTCAAGAACTATTTGAGAACAATAACGTCTCAAACAAGACTGTGAGACCTCGCTATATTAAGAATTATGAGCTGAGTAAGAGCTTAGATGTTTCTGAATTAATTAGAGAATTCTCTGAACTAAAAGTTCGTAAAAAAATCGTCTGAATTATACTTCTGTTAACTGTTTTTTAAATGAAGTATTTTAAGTGAAAAATTATTATAAGTATTCGTGTCAATTACTGAGTTAGACTGTTGTTTTTTGGACGTT
>BGPR01009518.1:339-21180 GCA_013235015.1 Araneus ventricosus
AAATGCAAAAATAAGTCGTGGATAATGTACAAGAAAATGAAATTTAGGTGTAAGTTTAACAGTAGGAAATATATCTTTCAAAAGATTGTGATGATCTTGAATCAAGTCTGACAAATAAGACAAATTGATTTTTGGTGCAAGAATAATATCTACTATTTCTTTAAATGTTAAGAGAAGACACCATGCAGGTTCAGAATCTGGAATACTTTGACCAATAAATAATGGCAGAAATCTCAACAGGTACCATGTACGGGCGGCAATCATTTTAATACCCTTCTGAAAAGGCTCTTGAATTACGGTTGGTTTGTTAGCAGCATCATGAAACCCAAATTTTGAATGCTTGATCTTGCAATTTAATTGTGATAGTGTTATATACTTCTTAACTATAAAATAATTTATAATCAACCCAAATCAAACGGAACAACAGCTTCTAGAAAATCGTGCATTGCATCTGGCGGTAGCATGTTACTGCAATGAAAATATTTTAACCAGTTAAAAGGAAACTATAAACAGATGTATACTTTGAATCCACGTTTACTAACGACAGATGGTGCTTATACATTTGTTTTGTACGCTGTAGAAATTTAGATTTTGTAAAATTAGCCTGCATATAGCTTTTTGTTGCTAAGCAAAAGCGACAACAACGTACATTTGTACTAAAATTAGTAACATAGCCATCTATTGGATGAGCAGCTAAATTCTCACCTATTATAGAAACAATTCCACCTTTAACATTATGAGGTATTCCTGAAATAATTATTCCATCGGTTTCTAATACGTTTAGGTCTTTTATCAGAGGTTGGAGAACTGCTTTAAAGCCGACGTATTTTATATCTGAGGATCTGCACAAAATAGCTAACTGCATATCTTTCACTGAAGAACGATACTTAGATGGAATGTTTCCTAGTGTGAAGTAAAATGCACCTAGCTTGTGTTTTGCTTGATTACCTCTTGATGGGTTAAAAACCATAAATTCATCAAAATATAGCAGAATTTGTATATTTGGAAAAGTCTGAAACAAAGGGCTGTTCTTAAAATTGGTTCCATCTTGAATATCTGACAAAATATTTGCAGTTTTACTTTCCGATGTAGACATTATATAATCTAAAACTTCATTATTTTTGCAAAATGCTTGAATCGTTTTTATAATAGGTACATACTGGTAGTTTGAAACTTGAGTTTTCGACTTTAACATATATTGCACAGGTTCAACCAAACCAAAGTTCTCCTTCAGAAATTTTTTCTGAGCATATTGTGATTTCATAACATTAAAAGTGGAATTTAAATTACTCACTGCAGGATTATTTAAAACCAAATTTAGAACATTATCATTTACATTGTTTTCTTTAAGAGTTTCTACTATAGACTGTTTACTTAATGAAACGGTATCTGTTTGGAATTCATTTACTGCATTTATTAATTCACAAATGGTAGAGTTGGGCAGTAAAAATTTTTCTTGCATTTTCGAAATAAATAATACTACATTTCTAATGTAGTCTGGGATCAATATTGAATTCTCCCTGAAATTTTCAACATGATTGGGAACCGAATGAAACAATTGTACCTGATTTCTGTTTTTGACAGGTGTTAAGATCTCACTTAAAATCATTTAACACATAACAAGAGTGATACCTTGACAAATGTGACTTAAAAGAAGAATAAACTGTATATTTCAGCTGACAAATCTTTAGAGGGCAGAAAATATCATGTTCCTTAAAATGTGAAATAAACTTACACTTTAAAAATGATTTAAATCCACATGTTCTGCAAGTTAATATATTTGTATTTTTAGTTTTAAATTCATCATGTTGATACAGGTGCTGTTTAAATGACGAAAAAGTGGTAAATGTATTTGTACAATTGTTGAAGCCACAAATATAATAAAAATTAGGATCATATCTGTGAACATTCCTTAAATGAGATAAATACAAATGAACATAAGAAAAATCTTTAGCACACAGCGAACAACAAAACATACTGGTACTACAAAATAAATATGAGAAATTGACAAAATACAATTTTTTTACAATTTGATATAACTTTAAATGTTATGCTTAAGTGATATTCTGCGATAGAGAGTAAGGACTTTGTTTGGTATATTACCACCAACAATTTTCATTATATATTTCTGACTACATTGATTCATTCTCGGCTACAGTGCAGAAATTGTTGGCTTCGAAATTTCCAACACTGCTACTACAGACTGCAGATCTCCTTCAACATCTGAGGCAACCTAACAGAACAAAAATTATGAAATATTGAAAAATAAATAATAATAAATAATGAATAATGCCTTTAAGCCCCTAAAAATAAATTTGCAAATAAGTGCCCTATTAGTGTATTTTGAGGACTTCTGGGAACCCTGAATAGAGTCGGGTAAGGTAAAATGGGTAGTCAAAATATATAGCTTATAAGACAGATATTTAAGTACATATGCAGTAATTTGAGTTGCGTATTTACGAAGTTTGTTCCGATTTTCATTCCTCGATTGATATTATCTGACTTTCATACCTCAATAGAGGCATTATTTATATAAACTAAATTTCTTGCCACTGCAACTGCCCTATTAAAATTTATACATTGAAATTATCAGTACATTTTGAACGAGCATAATCAGAGCTTTTAGAATTGTGCTATTTGTATAAATACAAAATTTCCACTAACTGTAGTAAACGAAATAAGTTCAACTCGTATTTTTTCAACTCGTATTCAACAATTTTCTAAATATTTGTTTTTTTCAAAAACTAACCATTTAATTACAATTCTTTTGTTATGAATAGGTAGACTAAATCCATATGTGCATAGTAATACAGAGATGCTTAGTAGCCTCAAAATGAGATCATTTTCAAAGTCACTGTTATTAAAACTTCAACAAAGCATTACAATTATTCTGTTTTTGTTTGACAAAAAAAAATTTTATTGGATAATAACACCATTTCTATAATTCTTGATCATGATTTGTGAAAATGTGCTAGCGGTTTTGGCACATAAGATTTTTCAAGGTAATTGCAGGGGAAGAAAATTCTGTTCTCATAGAAATAAAAAAAAAAAATTCTACTGTCTCAATCTTATAAACTGGCACCTTGAATACATGCGTCTTTCCTAGACCTTTGTGTTTTAGTGGTGCCACTTTTGCAAGCTTCTTTGAATATTATATAACGCTACGCTACCTGTGAACGTTTTAAGAATATGTAAAACTAAGTATATTAAAAAAAGGGACAGTATTTTTTCTTTCAAAAAAATTGTTTTTTTGTTGAAAAAAATTTATATTCGAAAAATAAGATTATAGAAAAATTTTGTATATCATAACAGAATTTTTATATTTACATCACAAATCAAGTGAAGCGACCTCGTTGTTCCAAAAGAAGTGAATCCAAGTTCAGAAGTACCTTAACCCTCTGAGCGCCCAATTATTTTGCACTTTTAGCTATCAGGTTAGAAAACTTAGCTTTAAAGTAAATGAATCGATCTTTTTTTGCATTTATTTATATCTCTGAAATCTTAAGAACACTTTATCCATGATTGTTTAAGAAAATGTACATATAAATACGAGCTATCCGCTTTTGAACTGAACATGTAAAACGTAAAAAGGCGTTTGCGCCGCTCAGAGGGTTAAACATAAATAAATGTATTTTGCGTTTTAGGTAATGTTCCCTTCTAAAATCTCAGTTTCTTTCTCTAAAATCCCTTATGTTTGTGTGAGCAATGAAATATAACTCTACAATGTACTTAAAAAGCTAGAGTGGAAAACTACCTAATTACTCAAAACTATTGCATCTTTAACTTTCTTATGAATAATTAAATAAAAATGAAAATCATTCAGATTTATATATTTATTTTGTAAATTAATAAATATAATAATTAATCAAATTAAAAATGTTTCAATTATGTATTAGATATAATTTAGCAGCAGATATTTAGAATAGCTATTAGATATGTTCAAAAATTATACTGAACTTATAAATCTTATTTATTTCAATATTTTCATAACTTGTGTAAATTTAATATAATTTTAGTTACTACATTGTTACTTTAGAGTTGTCGAGTAAAGAAAGACAATAGTAATTTCTCCAAAAATAAGATCTCAGAAAATACAGAAGACATGAATAGGAAATAAAGTAGAGACTCTTTAAATGACACAGCTCAAGTTTAGGAGCTATGTGGATTATATGTCGATTATATAAGTTGCTTACAATTTACTTTTTTTAATTCTTTGAAAAACTATATCTAAATGCATAGAAATGAAAGTAAAAAAAATCTGAAGACAAAAACAAAAAAGAATTATACATATTCCACAAATCCATATTCATCATAAAAGTATATAATTTTAGATATAACAGTTTTAAGAAGCTCAGTATAAATAATAGAAAGATGTTCAAGTTACGAAGGGAAAAAAACGAAATAGGAACATTCTTTCAATTTGTTCTTATGATCACTTGATTTTGATAATTTTCATATTATTTATGCAAGAAGTTTCCAAATAAAATACAGAAAATAAGAAAAATTGAAGAAAGAATTGTGAAAATACATATGTGTTAACATAAAAAAGAAGCTAAAATATTTAACATACTAGCTTGTTAATTCGTATTACACTTAATATTTTTGCCGTTTTCGACTACTTTGACAAAAATCTATTCTTTGCTGCGTCAGAATATCAAAAACAATTACCAAAAATGTGCATTTTTAGAAAACTCGGCATTAATCCCCTTCTTAAGATTTACAGCAAGAGTGTGAATAAAGGCGTTCATTTAATGCTTAATGATGGGTTCACACAATTGACAGCACTGGTAAAAGCAAGCATCGCTGTATTTATATTTTAAGAGTTGCGAACCTGGCATTCTCTACTGAAGTTTGTGTTCCGATGGAAAAATTCTAAAAAGAGTGCGTTTGTGAATTCTTAAAGAACGCTTTTCTAAAAATAAAATGTCCGTAATTTTTTGCGCAAGAGTTATTTTTTGATTTGAAGATACTTTTTGCTGAGTCAGGGACTCAAAAGTATGTTTATTTAACTCTTATGCATTAATATCTTGACCTTTAGAAGGTGGAACGATTAAATTTAGCAGAGATTTTGGTGAAATCTTGGTTTGCTCCAACATCTGGCGTCCGCGACAGGACATTTTGAAATAATCTTGCATTTTCAGTATGTTCTTATCAGCGAAGTCTTGCAAGAAAGAAGATTTGATTCTTGTAGCCCAAGAAATTGGCGAAAATGTGCCGCCAACGGCAAAAATCTGCGATCTGAAAGGGATAATTTTAAACAGCGATGAGTACAAAAGTGATCCAGATTTTGTTAAAGGAATTTTGGAGAATGCTGTAACGGACAGAAAGTTACAAGAAGAATTTGAGTTGGAAAAAATAAAACTGAATAAAGAACAAGAATTTGAATTGGAAAAGATAAAGCTGAAACAACAGCAAGAATTGGAATTAGAAAAGTTGAAAATTAATAGTGAATTGGAATTGACGAGAATGCAAACACAAAACCAAAACCAAGGTATGATTTATCAACAAATTCCAGAAACAAGCAATGCTAAGAAAAAATTCACTCTTCCTAAGCTACAATTCCGACAGTTTGGCGATGATTTAAAAGACTGGTTACCTTTTTGGAGCCAATTTGAGCATGTTGATAAAGATGATGATATTGCTCCTGAAAACAAATTCCAATATTTGGTTCAAACCACTGTCGTCGGTTCAAGAGCAAGAGAAGTAGTGGAAAGTTTCCTACCAACAGGTGAAAATTATGCGAAAGCTGTTGACAGTTTGAAGGCTCGTTTTGGAAGAGAAGACCTTTTGGTGGAAGTTTATGTGAGGGAGTTATTGAAATTAATAATTTCTGTGCATTCTAACCAAAAATTAGCGCCAACATTCCTTTACGATAAACTAGAATCTTATTTGCGAGCTCTTGAAACTCTGGGAGTTACAACAGATAAGTGCGCATCAATTCTTTACCCTATGGTCGAATCATGTTTTGATGAGGAATTCCTAAAAGCTTGGAATAGAAGTCCTACCTCCAGTTCTGCAAATGATGCAAAGGAACGGTTGGAGAATTTGATGTTATTCATCAAGGGTGAAGTGGAAGGAGAGGAAAGAATATCTTTGGCAATGTCTGGTTTTGGTTTAACAAAAGGAGAGGATATTAAGATGCCCAGGAAAAAGAAATATAACCTAGAAACTCAAAGGGGCAAAATTCCAACTGCATCCATGTTACTTGCATCCACCAGAACAACTGAAGTAAAGAAACCAAAATGCATATTTTGCGACGGCAAACATGTCAGTTCTGACTGTTTCAATGCTCAAAAACTAACACTGGAAGAAAAACAGAAGATAGTAAGGGACAATAATTGTTGTTTCGCATGCCTTCTTCCTGGATATTCAGCTAGAAAATGTCGTAAGTTTTTAAAATGTCCTGTTTGTAGTAAAAAACATGTAACTCTGATATGTGATCAACTTTTCAGGCTTTCAAGAATACAAATCAAAAGAAGGAAGAGGAAGAAAATCCTTCAGGAAACGATGTGAACTTGTCAAATGTAAATCCAAATCCAAAAGTATTTCTTCAAACCTTTAAGGCCAAACTTCTTTCCAGTGATAAAGAGAAAACAGTTCGTGTTCTGTGTGATACCGGCTCGCAAAAGTCGTACATTTTAAAGAATATTGCAGAGGAGATGAAATATCCCGTTGGTCGGCAAGAGACTATAAAACATTCCTTGTTTGACTGTGTTTCTACTAAGGAATGTAAACATAACTGCTATAGAATAAAGTTGAAGCAACTAAATGGGAATTTCACCTGCAATTTTGAAGTTTTAGATCAAGTTAATGTGAAAATGTACTACCTGTTATATGTGAAAATGAACCTGTGAGTGAAGGAACTTGGTTGGATGAGTTGAAAGGCTTGAGTGTTATCTTAACTGATACCAACGTCTCTAGTGAACCTATACAAGTCCTCATTGGAGCAGATATTATGGGTAAGCTTCTTACCGGCAAAAGAAAACTATTGTCCTCAGGTTTAGTGGCAGTAGAAACCCATCTTGGATGGACATTAATGGGAAAAGTTCCACAAGTAAGTACGGAAAGAGTTAACTTAGCTATGACTGTAACATCATTGTTTGTGAAGGAAGCTGAAATTGCTGATCTTTGGAGACTAGACGTTCTTGGAATCAAAGATCCCATGGAGAAAAAGTCAAAACAAGAGAGAGACCTAAAAACTAAAGAACACTTTAAAGAAACAGTGATATCCAATCAAGACAACCGTTACGAAGTTTGTTTGCCATCGGCTGATGATAGTTTTCCATTACCTGATAACTTCAAACTCGCCAAGAAAAGGCTTGAAGTAACCACTGAAAAAGATCTTGTCTGGCAACTTGTATGACAAATATGAAAATGTTTTTCAGGAATGGCTTGATGAAGGAATCATTGAAGAAGTTCCTCCAAATGAAGTAGCTTTGTATGGGAATTACTTACCTCATCGACCTGTAATTAAAGAAATTAGCAGTACAAATCCCATTCGACCGGTATTTGACGCATCAGCCAAATTACAAAGCCACCCCTCTTTAAACCAGTGTTTACAGTGTGGGCCAAATCTTATTGAACTGATTCCTGATATTTTGGCGCGTTTCAGAGTGAAGAAATTTGGCGACACCGCGGATATTAGAAAGGCATTTTTGCAAATGAGTGTTTCTAAAGGGGACAGAGACTACCTACGTTTTCTTTGGTGGAAGAATTTAGAAGAAAAGAAACTAAAGGTGTTTCGTCATACAAGAGTTGTTTTTGAAGTGAAGAGTAGTCCTTTTCTACTTGCTTCAGTTATAGAACACCATATTGAAGCTAGCAAAGGTTTTGATTCTGAATTTAAGAAGATACTAAAACAAAGCTTCTATGTGGATAATGTTGTAGCTAGTTTGGATAGTTACGAGGATCTAAACAATTTTATTTCCAAATCCACTCAATTGATGTTGCAAGGTGGTTTTGAACTTGGAGACTGGGAAAGCACAGAATGCGAGACTGAACATGGTTGGGAAACTCCTGTTTTAGGGATTAAATGGAATCGCCAATTGGATTCTCTGAGAGTTAATATGAGCTGGATGAATAAATTAAGCCTTGAGAAGATAACGAAGAGAATTATGCTGTCAGCAGCTCATAAAGTTTTTGATCCAATTGGGTACACCGCCCCAGTTATGCTTTGTCCGAAGTTAATGTTGCAAAAGGCATGGAAAATGCCCATAGGATGGGATACCGAAATTACCGGAAATCATAGAAAGGAATTCTTACAGTGGTTTCAAGATCTAAAGATTCTAGAAGAAATTCATATTTCCAGATGGATAAATGTTACAGCAGAAAATTTGAAGCACTGCACAATTCATACTTTTGTGGCGCAAGCAAAGAAGCTTATGCTGCTGTGGTATTTTTGAGATTAGAAGAAGAAGATTCTGTTAAACTGTCCCTTCTTGCTGCTAAATCTAGAATAGCTCCCTTAAGAGGTGGTACAATACCACGTATGGAACTGTTAGCTGCCTTGGTAGGAGCAAGACTAAAAAATTCAGTTATTGAAGCATTGAATTGGAAAGAAGTAAAATGCTACTACTGGAGCGATTCTACTACTGTACTCGCATGAATATCTAGGGAGGAAAATTGGACAGTATTTGTCCGAAATAGAGTACAGGAGATAAGAAAAATGACTTCTCCTTTAGCATGGAATCATGTAGTTGGAGAACTAAATCCCGCAGACTTGCCATCTAGAGGCTGTACAGCAACACAACTTATGTCACTTAGATGGTGGGAGGACCAAAATGGTTAACAGAACTTCCCGACTTTTGGAGGCATGGAAATATCTTAAATGAAGATATTGATGAAGACGAGATAGAAAAGGAAAAGTTAAAATCTATGAAATCGTTGGCTAACACTGAAAATATTATCCAGTGCAATAGAATCTATTCGTTCTTCTCTAAATACCCACAAATAGTACGTTTAGTAGGTTGGATGTTACGATTTAAACATAATTGTCTCTATACAAAAGAAGAAAGAACGCGAGGAGAACTCACCTCTTCAGAATTTCATAAAGCGGAGTTGAAATTAGTTTTGATGATTCAACATGAATCTTTTGAAGGAGAAGAAGACAAAAAATTAAAGGATTTGGCTGTTTTTGTAGAGGAGGATAAAATCTTACGTGTAAAGACACAAATCGTTAATAGAAGAGACAAAGAAGACTTCCGAAAGCCAATGCTTCTACCCTCAAATCACGAAGTTGTACTGAAGCTCATAGAACATTATCATAAGAAGAATGGACCTTATGCATGTGACGTCACATCCTCCGACACGTGACCTGCCGGAGGCAGCCATTGGTCAGTCTTAAACAGCTGACTCGGAACTGCTTTTATATCTGAGTCGCTTATAGGCCGATCGTTTTGTTTATTCCTCCACAGCTGTTTTTCTATACTCTCGAACCCAAACGGTGCATAAGGTCCATTTGCATTGCGGTCTTCAAATTTTGCAAAATATCTTAAAGGAAAAATTTTGGATTTTAAATGAGAGGAAAACAATACGCAAGGTCGTATCAAAAAGTGTAATTTGCAAACGATTCTCTTCAAAGAGACTAGATGTTGATTCTGGTCCATTACCTGAAAATCGAGTTCGAGATGCCGCTGTTTTCCAAATCACAGGAGTAGATGCAGCCGGACCGTTATTCCTCAGGGGCAATCAGAAAGCTTGGGTTCTACTCTTCACCTGCGCTGTTTACCGAGCTGTGCATCTGGAAATTATCACCAGTTTATCTACTGAAGCATTTTTGATGGGTTTCCGTAGGTTTGTCGCAAGACGCGGAAGATGCTCAACTGTTTATTGCGACAACGGCACCAATTTCGTTGGTGCTGCCAATCTACTACATGGCTTGGATTGGAATAAAATTATAAGACATGGTGCTATCAACGCCATCGAATGGAAATTTAACCCGCCAACAGCTGCATGGTGGGGAGGTTGGTGGGAGCGACTAATTCGAATATTGAAGGACCTCTTAAAGAGGATCTTAGGTCAAGCACAGCTACTTTATGAAGAAATGTTAACAATTCTGTGCGATTGTGAAGCGTTGATGAATTCCCGACCCCTTACTTACGTGTCTGAAAGCGATCAGCTAGTACCAATATCTCCTTCGTCATGCCTACAAGATATCAAAGAATGGAGTACACCGGATATAGATGCTATAGACCATAACAGTCTAAATCGAAGAATAAAATACTGGCAAAATTTACAAAAGGACCTGCGGAACAGATTTAAAAACGAATATCTGGGACTTCTCGTGCAAAGAACAAAATGTAGAGATACGCGTAAACTTGCGGTTGGAGATGTTGTGTTAGTTGGTGCAGACAATTGCAAAAGAATCAACTGGCCACTGGGACGAGTAACAGATATTATTCCTGGGAAGGACGAGATTGTTCGACTTGTCAAAATACAAACGTCGCATTCGAAATTACTCCGTCCAATTCAACGTGTGTATCCTTTAGAGATTTCATCTGTTAGTGACTTTCTACCGCCAATGAGAGTAAATCACACAGTTGGTATAGACTCAGATGACAGGGAGACTTTTTCAGAATGTGAAAGGAAAGTTTCGAGGTCAGGAAGAGAGATAAAAGTTCCAGAGAAATTAGATTTGTAAAAATTATTATTTATTTTCCTCATATGTCTTTTTATACTCTATATTGTTTAGATTTATACCATTTATTATGCGAGATTGTATTTTGTTTTGAATTTATATTTATTGTTATATATGCTGATTATGATACACAATCAACAGGTGGGAGGATGTTGGGTTCACACAATTGACAGCACTGGTAAAAGCACGCATCGCTGTATTTATATTTTAAGAGTTGTGAACCTGGCATTCTCTACTGAAGTTTGTGTTCCGATGGAAAAATTCTAAAAAGAATGCGTTTGTGAATTCTTGAAGAACGCTTTTCTAAAAATAAAATGTCCGTAATTTTTTGTGCAAGAGTTATTTTTTGATTTGAAGATACTTTTTGCTGAGTCAGGGACTCAAAAGTATGTTTATTTAACTCTTATGCATTAATATCGTGACCTTTTTTAGAAGGTGGAACGATTAAATTTAGCAGAGATTTCGGTGAAATCTTGGTTTGCTCCAACACTTAATCTAATTTATATGAAAACATTTGTTTAAAATTTGACACTATTTTAACTTCGCAAAAACTAAACTAAAAGACAAGATTACACATTCTATGAAGTACAAACTATATTCCTGAAAACAATCATAATATATTTTTACATAGTACTATTAAATAATTATAGTTTGATTTTTTTTGTCTTTGAATGCTAGAGCACCGGCATTTTCAATCAACAAATCTGTAAAAATAACTTATTTTTTCAATACAATTGCAACCGATCAAAAAATTCTAGAATACATTTTTAGTATTTTTACAAATTTCTTTCTACTAGTTTACAATTAGCCACTAAATTATTGTGAGTTACTACAATTAGGCAAAAAGTATTGTGAGTTATACATTAAGCATATTAAGAAACTTGTGACATCAAAATATCAGAAAAAAAGAGGAAAAACAATAAACTCACATTTAGATTAGATTAAAATCTAATTCAAAGTTTAAAAGTCCAATGAGGTATCAAACGCTATCCTAATGTTAATAATTATACTATTAAAATACGAATAAATCAAAATATAAACTGACCAAATATTCCCTATATTAAAACTGACAACCATTAATAAAAATTCTCATTAATGAGTATGGAGATAAAAAAGGAAAAAACATTGTAGCAATGTAAATAATTTATTTTCGAATAAAAGCTCATCTTAATATAAATAAAAGTCATTGTGGGTATGTGGGTGGCTATGTTCCACATCTCCTCCTAAACCAATGGACGGTTTTCAACCAAATTTTGCACACTTATTATTTAGGACAAGGGAAAGACACTTATGAACTTTTCTAAGTCGAAAAGTTAATTAAACAGGCAGTTAATTAGAAATTAACCGAAACCGTTTTTCCGCCGTAACTTCGGAGCAAATTGTCCGACAAAAAATATTTTTATACCCTCTTAAAGTTCAAATGTTTACCTTTCCAATGATACCAATTTTATTTCTGTGATATTTTTTCTTCGATTGTTATTATTTTTAAAAGTTCCATAATTTTCAAATACTTGCAGACGATTTTGAAATAACGAAGATTTATAGCTACTCCGTTGCTAGGCAACGGTTAGACTTTGAACTAATTCATCTCTATTTCTGAAAATTTTGCTTATTTTTATAAATATCCATATCCTTAATAATATAACAAATACGAAAGTGTGTCTGTATGTCTGTCTGTTTGTTGAGCTTTCTCGACCAAACTACAAAACCGATTTGGATGAAATTTGGCAGAGTTGTAGCTTGAAACCCAAGAACGGACATAGGCTAGGTGAAATCACGTTAAATTAATTATTTTTGACTACAGATTAAAAACAATTAAAAAAGAAAGCCCATTGACTCCGCGATTCGCGATGAAGATTATTTCATTTTTCAATCAACTGTCACGTGATCCTTCAGGAATGCGAAAACATGTGGAATAAATTATTTTTAAAATCAACTATCACGTAATCCTTTTTTCCGCTGTAACGTCGGAACAAATTGTCCGATAACAATTATGTTTAAAGATAAAAATTTTACCTTTTCAATGATACCAATTTTATTTCTGTGACATTTTTTCTTCAATTTTTATTCATTTTTAAAGTTTTACGAACAGACGATTTTGAAATAACGCAAATTTATAGCTACGCAACGGTTAGACTTTGAGCTAATTTACCTTTATTTCTGAAAATTTTGCTTATTTTTATAAATATCTATAAAATAAGGCAGAAATTACATGTATTTGTCTGTCGGTCGGTCACAAGAACTCCTCCTAAACGGTGAATGGTAGCGACATGAAATTTACACACGACATTCTAGAGCATATTTCTAGGTCAAAGGTGCTATTTTCAACTTTCAGAGTTAATTAGTTCTTAAGATATTTAATTAAATATCGAAAATTAGCTGCTTTTAAGCCTAATGCTTAGACGTTTTTTGCCAATAACTTCTGAAATATTTATTAGACAACAATTATTTTTTGCCATTTTAAAGACCAAAAAATGATCTTTTTAATTCTATTAATTCCATTGCGATGAAATGTTTTCTCTGATTGTTATTAAGGTTAATTTCTAACAAGACTTTTTATTCTTATAGAAATAAATTCAAGCCAAATTACTCTTTCGCGCTCGGGCTTTTGCCAGTGTTAAAGTTAATATAAGAAAATATTGCTTTCTTTCACCATTAACAACAAAGGAGACTTTACACTTCCGGTTTCCTGTTGTCGTAGCATTTGCAGCTTTTAATACGGTTACACAGTGATCCAATGACGTTAGTGAATTATTCTCTCGATGTTTTGTTTAACTTTCACAGTGAGGTATTACAGAATATCCATCTGTAGATACGGTAATAGATGGCAAGGAACATCATATACTGTAGAGCTCTTCAACATCTTAGAATTGTCAGGGCACCTTCCGACAAGCCGAGATTGAATGCCGCTGTGCCAGTACTACTAATGTGTAACCTCGATATACCGAGACTGCGCAATGGCACACGGTCACAAATTACACACCTAGGTCCAAACGTCACGAAAGCTACTGTTATGACAGATATAGGGAGAAAAGAGAGTCTTTTAATTCCACGCCTTCCGATAATACCAAAGGATTTATCATCTCAGTTCAGAAGGCAACAAATCCCTTTAAAAATATCATTTGCCAGACTCAGGGCCAGATACTGAAAGTGGGAGGCGTACATTTGGAAAAACCATATTTTTCGCATGGGCAACTATATATGGCGTGTTCACGTGTGTCCAGCCCACACAACCTCTACATCCGTACAAATAACGTGGTATACAAAAGTAGATTAGAATAGATAAACAATTTACATAAGTTTATCAGCATACATGTACAGTACACTCCTGTCAGCCGTCCAATTAAGTATTATCACCGTCAGAACTTTTACTTTCCCCACTCAAAATGCAACAAAACATTTACATTCGTGAATTAAAAAAAAAGAATAATTCAAATTCTTCGCGCACGAAGTCGCGGGTAACAGCTAGTAATGAATAAAAGTCTGTCTTTTAAAAATGATGATACATAAAATAACTATTTAATTTTTGCTTTTGCCATTATCTGATGTAACAGAAAAACTATTGCAAATTGAATAATTTTGACGCATTCCTTTTCACCATACAGATGAAAATAAAATTAAACATATCTTCATACGTTTGTAGTAATTGTTTAATAACCTAGTATTCATAATCTTAATTTTTAAAAAAAGTAAAATTTCGACATTTTATTTCAGGAAACGGTAGCAAAACGAACTTTAAACGTAATTGACTTATGAGGAAAAGGTATTTAGAAATAAACGGTAATTAAATAATAAATTATTGGCAGAACATCGATAAAGGATACATTAAATAGATTAAGGAAGTAAAGAAAATATTTTCATTTTTTTCACATCATGAAAACAAAATCATGAGCTAAGAAATTTGCTAAGTATTTAAAGATTTTTACCTTTAATTTATAAATTCAACTGTAATGGGGTCGAAGGCCACCGACTCGGCATAAACAAAAAAAATCGTTTAATATGAGTGATATGAAAAGAAACTACAAATAAAGTATTCTTATGAACATATATATGCTTATATGCATATATTTATTGTTTTTTCTTCGACATTCAATTTACCCAGCTGATAAATTTTTAACTTTCAATAAATGAGAAATTTTATTTAAATACATACTCACAAATCATTTCATACTT
The DNA here is from genome assembly GCA_013235015.1 of Araneus ventricosus. NCBI lineage: Eukaryota > Metazoa > Arthropoda > Arachnida > Araneae > Araneidae > Araneus > Araneus ventricosus. The sequence continues at coordinate 15,149 of BGPR01009518.1, forward strand.
AATTCAACATTTCCGAAAAATCAATTCAAAATAAAATTTAGTACTTACCAGTCAACTCCTGTACCAGTTCTTCAAATCCCCTCTCCTTCTCTCCTTTAGCTTTTCTTTTGTAATTTTCAACGTGTAAAGAATTGGATTTCATAGTTGCTGTTGCCTACGGTAGATGGCGCGGCACAAGACTGTATCTTATAACAGTTTAGTTGGCTGACGGACTTTAGTGACAGTGGTTGGGTGTGTTTGAGAATGAAGAGGCCGATAGTTTTTATTGTGTGGCCATGAATCGAAATACCAAGGATTGTAATGTATAGTTCCTTTTCTTTATGTTAAATGTTTTTGTGTGTTTGATTGTTTATGTTGTGCTAGTCCTGTGTGTGTCATTAATAAACTAAATTAAAAGAAATATTGCCTAATTTCTCGGCTACATTTTCTAGGACACTAAAGACTAGTTATTATGGTGGTAGCTTTGGGACGAATTAAAAATCCGTTCCTAAATTGGATTTAAATGGCCAATCCTGTCTATAAATAGTGCCTCTGAATGAATATAAATTTTAATTCACACCCTGTATTGAATGTTGGATTATAATATTTAGTTAAGGCATTTTTTTCAGTGTTTTGACTAAAACGAAAGTATTTTAAATCTACTCTTGATTTATATTCTGTATCGAATGTTGGGTGGGAAAGATTTGTGTTATTGAAAAGAAGTTCTAATATTTTGATTTATTTTTGATCGAAAGTATTTTAAATCTACTATTTATTCATGTTCCGTATCCAATGTTGGGTAGGAGAGATTTATGATGTTGTGATATTGTAAAGAAAGTTCTAATATTTGATTAATTTTTGTTCTGATTGAAATTATTCCGATACATATTTTGTACTAAATTTTGCATTGGATTATTTCGTTTTTAGAATTTGTGCCTTTTTTATTTTTGAAAACGAGTATACGAAGTGGAAGTTAACCGTTATTTTTATTGGATCGATGCCAGAATTTAAACTTCATTTGAAGTAGAAAAAAAATTAGGGAAAAGTGTGTTTTGATTTGAATCGATTTGCTTTTTAGCACTTTTTTTTCTCTCTTTGAGTTAACGAAATATTGTTTTGGAATTGGTGTTATTGATGTGAATTTTGATATTCTTTATTTATGTTTTATTTAAAAGAATTTCTGAATAACTGATGTCACTCAAACGATCAAATATAATATTTGAATGATTACTCTTAAGTTTTGTTTTGATATCAAATTGAAAAGTAAAACTTTCTAGATCTTTCTTCTTGCTTTCTATGTGAAAAGCAAGAAAACAGTGATAAAAAACTGAGATATAGACATGTTTCGTATTGTTACTGTATTCTTTGAATATGAAAAATATGCCTACGATATAATTTGAAAGTGTTTATCAAATTTTTTATATTATTATTGTTGTTTTAATTCAGTTTCGTTTTTGAAAGCAGCTATGTTTTTCATTTAGTTTCGTTTTGGAAAAGTAGCTACAGTGGCTCCCAAAAGTGTTCGTACACTTACGATTTTCAATGAAATAGGGCTCTATCCATTAATTAAAATTAATATTTCAGAATAGGTATTTGATAATAAGATCTATAATCTATTCTTAATAAATCTATATGAAATATTTTTAAAACATAGTAAAACTTTATTTTTAAGAAATAAATAATAAAAAAGTAACAAAAACTTTATCTCACAAAAGTCTTCGTACACTAAAATATTTTCGGATAAATTCATAATTTAAATTGTCGTATGTTGCTTTATTTTTATTTTTGCATTGTGGTGGTATTTAAAAAATAGTTTGGCTATAATTTTTGCTTGCTTATACCGTAATATTCTATTTATTATTTAAAAATGGCTCGTAGTCATAAAGAAACAACAATCAGCATTCGAAAATTGATTTTTTTCATCAAGTAGTGGTAAATCAGTTCGGAATATCACTAAATTAGTTAATTTATCCCATTCTATAGTGTAGTATGTGCTAAAAGGCTTTAAAGAAGAAAATTGGATCGAAAACAAGGTAAGAAAAGGTCGACCGGCAAAGTTAACAAAACGTGATCGGAGATTTATAATTAGAAAATTTGTGAAAAATCCACGTTTGAGTGCTTTAAAAGAATTTAATGAAACATTGTCAACTTCAATTTCACCTGAAACTGTTCGATGAGTTCTCAGAGCAACTGGATTAAATGGGCGTTCTGCCCGTAGAAAATTTTTTGTTAGTACGAAAAACAGAAAGCTCAGGCTTTCCTTCGCAAAATCAATGTTAAATAAACCCGAAATGTATTGGAATAATGTCTTATTTGCAGATGAAAGCAAAATTAACATTTTTGGTTCCAATGGACGTATAATGGTATGGAGAAGAAAAAATGAGGAACTTAATCCCAAGAACTTAGTTGGAAGAGTTAAGTATGGCGGTGGAGGTGCCCTTGTGTGGGGGTGCATGTCAGCATCAGGTCTAGGTTATTTGGTATTTATTGATGGCATAATGAATCGTGCTCTTTATTTAAATATTTTAAGAGACAATTTAAAATTATCAGCCCAAAATTTGGGTATTGGAAACAACTTTGTTTTTCATCAAGATAACGATCCTAAGCATACGGCTCTCAACGTTCGCCTCTGGTGTCTCTATAATTGTCCACAAAATTTGAAAACACCACCTCAATCGCCAGATTTAAACCCAATAGAACATATTTGGAGAGAACTGGAGGTTAGAATATGAAAACACGACATTAAAACAAAAAAAGAAATAAAAACAGTAATGATGGAAGAATGGATGAACATTGATGCAGAAATTACAAAAAAAACTAGTGAAATCTATTTCCAAACGTTTAAAAGCTGTTGTGGATGCTAAAGGATATCCTCCTAAATATTAATTTAACGAAAAATTAGAATATTTACTAATATTTAGAGATTTTTTTAAAGTGTACGAAGACTTTTGTGAGATAAAATTTTTGTTACTTTTTGATTATTTATTTCTTAAAAATAAAGTTTTACTATGTTTTTAAAATATTTCATGCAGTTTTGTTAAGAATAGATTATAGATCTTATTATTAAATACTTATTCTGAAATATTAATTTTAATTAATGTACGGAGCCCTATTTCATTGAAAATTGTAAGTGTACGAACACTTTTGGGAGCCACTGTATATATTTAATTTAGTTTCGTTTTAAGAAAGCAACTGTATTGAATAATTTGAACTGAATTTTTTAATCATTCTTCATATAGAATATCGCATTTGTTTGTTGTTTAATTTCATTTTCTTTTTCAGGAAGAAACTATAAATTCAAATTAGTTTCGTTTTATATTTGATTTTGAAGTTATTGATTTTTATATAGCATAAAGTGTTAATTTACAAAGTATTTAAGGTATTGCTTTGTTTTTTAATGCAAATTTGAGGAATGTTATAGTGTGCATAATTATTCAAAAAAAAGTTGATAATTTGAATTTGTAAGTATTTCGATCTTCTTTCCCGAAATCATGGCATATTTGGCGAAAGCTAATAAGCCTGACCTTTTAGAGGTTTGAGAGGAAATAAGGGTAGAGGTAGATCCTTCTACTAAAGTAGTTGATATAAAAAATTAATTACTAAAAGTCCGTTGTATAATGAAGAAGTTAAAATGATTCTTGACAGAATTCTTACTAATAGAAAGGAACAGCGTGAATTAGAAATGAAGAAATTAGAAGTAGCACAAAGTAGTCAACGCATAAATGATGAGTCCAGAGATAGAGCCGATCTCGGACCAAAAATTCAACTTGCCCAAATTTTACCCAAGTTTGATGAAAAACATGACGAAATGGGGTTATATTTGATCAATTTTGAAAGAAGAGCAGAAATGGCTCAAGTACCGAAGAAGGATTGGGTAGCCTACTTGTTGGCGGTTTTGTCAGCAGAACTCTCAAATATGTCAGCCCGAGAACCAGCGAGTGAAGCTAATAATTATGATTTTGCTAAAAGCATCATATTAAAGAGATATAAGCTAAATAGTGAAAAGCTGAAACAATGTTTTTATCGACACCAAAAATCAGCAGAGAAATCGTGGAGAAATTACGCACATGAACTAAATAGTTACTTTACAGAGTGGATCTCCGATTTAGAAGTAAAAACTTTTGAACAACTGAAGGATTTGATGATTACCGAGCAGCTGAAGTACCGTGTTCCTGCGGAAGTGAGAGAGCATTTTCTCCATGAGTGGATTGAGATGAAAACTCCATATGATCTGACAGAAAAACTAGATGAATATGAAAGCATTAAACAAAGCTTCAGATGAGAGTTTCCGAAGAAAAATGGTCATAAATTTCAAGCTGGACCTTATGGTGGGAGTTGTCATGTTCTTAATACTTAAGTATTAAAATAATCATTCTGGATTAATATACTTTTATTTACAGATTATTCAAAAATCATAGTTAGGCATAAGTATCGCTTAAGCGATCCGACAGTACGAGTTCATCACTCGTTAGCATCAACACTCATCGACCAAGTAGTGTTGAGTTGTCATAGTCCTACTGACATCCCCTTTTGAGATGTGAAATCTTTTACACAATTTTCAAAATCCACTTACAATTATAAGTCTAGAATACACATACAATGCCATAAGACTACAAAGAGAATTACTTCAAAATCCACTTACAATTATAAGTCTAGAATACACATTTGCAATGCCATAAGACTACAAAGAGAATTACACTGAAAGTAACAATTTTATACATAATCATTTAAATATCTTGGTTTATGACAAATTCGTCCACTTCTAGTGGTTGTTACATTTGTATCATTCATAGTGATGCATTTATTTTGAATTGGCCCATTAGTTGATCTTATTAAATAATTAGGCATGGAATTATCATTATCAGACATGCTATAATCAGACCTTTCATTTAATTCACCATGGGATTTAATTAAATATTTTCTATTCCTTTTCAATATTTTACCAGATTCACTTTTGAGAGTGTAAGATCTCAAATCTTTATCAATTGATATTACCTGTGCAGGTTCCCAAGTCTTATTTTTCATGTTTTGCATGCGTACATTATCTCCTGGGTTTAATTTACTCAGAGATTTTGCTGAACGATCATGAAACTGCTTTTGAATTTGTTGACGCTTGGTCAACAGACCTTTGACATTATTAACTACTTCTGAGTTTAACAGTTTGTTTGTCACAGGCAGTTTTGTTCGCAGTCTTCGACTAAACATTAACTGAGCTGGAGAGAGATTCAGCCCTGAGATTGGTGTATTCCTATATTCCATTAGACCAACAAAATGATTTTTATTGTCCTCTTTTGCCTTTCTCATTATTGTTTTCACTATCCCTACTCCCCTCTCAGCTTGGCCATTGCTTTGATGGTGATGTGGACTAGAGAACTTATATTCAAAATCCCAAGTTTTAGCAAAATCTATGTACACATGGCTATTAAATGGTATATTATCGGACACAACAAAATTTGGAATCCCATACCTTGAAAAAGTTTCCTGGAGAACATTAATTACTTCCGTAGCAGTTTTATTTACTAGCTCCGAAACTTCTATCCATTTAGAATACTAATCCATTACTACCAAATAGTTTAAATTTCCAAACTCCATTATGTCCACCCCTATCTTCTCAAATGGTCTGTCAGGAACAGAATGAGGTTGCAACGGCTCTTTAGTGTTAGAACGCCTAAACTTTTCACATATTTCACAGTGCGAGACTATTGTTTCTATGTCTCTGTTCATGCCAGGCCAGTACATTATCTCCCTAGCTCTTTGTTTACACTTTTCCATCCCAAAGTGACCTTCATGAATTAATGTTAACATTTGTTGTCTTAGAGAATTAGGGACAACAATCTTATCATTTATAAACAGTAATCCTTCATTAGTATGTAAATCACTCTGAGATTTATATTATTGTTTCAATTCTCGAGACCAATTTTTGGTTGCTACTTTAGGCCATCCCTCCTTAACAAAATTAACTGTTTAAAAATCACTGTTTGTAATTCTTTGTCCTGATCTGTCTCCTGTTTAAACTGAGTTAATCTACTTTTACTCATAGGCAAATATTTAGT